>WPIO01000043.1:2947500-3017500 GCA_009760855.2 Cristatella mucedo
CGCGGCGGCGACGGCGGCTGCTCCAGCGGACATCTCAGCTTCTCAACCAGTTCGCGCTTGACTGAAGAAATTAGCTTCTTCCACCTTTTTATGGGACCACGCTGGGCAATAAAGATGACGCCAAAGGGACGCGCGACACCAGTGACGTTATAATAATAATAATAATATTGCACTTGATAAAGCGCCCTCAGAGAACTTAATCTCTTTCTAGGCGCTTTACATTTGCTGCAAAGTGATATGCAATTGAATAGTAAGTAAAATCATGCTTGAAAAACAAATAAAAGGAATAATATGGTTAGGACGTACCGGAGGGAGCAGAGGCATATGTTCCGGGCTCTGGATAACGGGGCACAAAAATGGGTGCCCAATACTGGAACGGGGTCGCCATCCGCGTAGTTCGCCCCCGGGCGCATAAGATCCTGGGAACGCCACTGCTCGACGCTCGGGGCTATGCAAAACGACCTCAATCGACTCATATCGAGGCGGCGATGTAGCCTCGGTCTCGAGCGGTGAGCACTCGTAGCGAGCCTTCTCGTGTGACCGGGCAGCTGCATTTCTCAAGCGACGGGCCCTCCCGGGTCAAAGCGCCACCTGCATTGCGACCGCGGCGCTTCCCGGTCTGCCTGCACGTGTCTTCTGTTTATGCTCGTTTCGTGACATAAGCCAGCAGCAGCAGGCGGTTTGCTGGCACTCATTTGCTTCAGTCGAAATGTGCAGCCGTAAACAAACCGAAGGCAGCTGCCGTCGAAACGAGCGAGAGCGGTTTCCCGGCGAGCGATGAGAGCGGCGAGAGACCCGCGGCGAGGAGCGCGCGGGGCGCGAGCTGCCGCCGCGACGCGATCAAAGCGGCGGCGCCGCCGCGCAGCCGAAGCCGGCGCTCGGGCCGCGCTGCGACAGTGGGCGGCTCGCGTGGCCCACTGTTGGAAGAGGGCCAGCCGGAAGACCCTCCGTGACGTGTTCGAGCGACGCTCGCTAGACCGAATGACGCGAGTCTCGAGCGTGGCGCCAGCGCTCGGAGTGGCGGCGGAGTCTGGCGCTCGGAGCTGTCTGTCTCGCACTCGGAGGCTAGCAGCGGCCTTGTCGTGTCGCGTTCGCCTGAGGACTTCGAAAGAACGAGACCGCTGCGCGCCGCCGCCCAGGTAGCTTTGCCCAGAGCGCTCGCTCAGCACGACCGAGGTCGCGGGCTCTAGCCTTGCACAAACACATGGAGCGTCTGGTTCTAGATTAAGTTCTCATAGGGCGTCATGCAAACGAATCGTGCATTTTCTTACATCAACAACAACTGCGAACCGAGTGCACAAGATAGGCGGCCGTGTCGCCTCCGAAAAATCAAGAGGCCGTTCTCGCGGGCTGGGTGCGGAGAAGAATCGTTCAATACCTGCGGGATTGGCTGCCTCGAGAAAGGCTGGCGACGGTCGAGTCCGTCCTCGACGTCCGACACCGCTGGCTCCTCCAATTTTGTTCTTCCTCGTATGAAAGCACTCGGCGATGTCTCCTTATTTCCTTTGAGGACAATCGCGCTCGTCCTGAGCTGCGAAACTCGTTTACGCAAATCTCGCGAAGCGGAGAAATCCCTCAGCTGCTCAGCTGCTGCCCGCTTGCTTGCTTGGCTGCTACCTTTTCCCAAGTCCTCTGCTGCTACTTCAATTGGTAAGACCGCACTCCGAATTTGCGAGATGCTCTTTGCGTCTCACTGAGAGGGGAATGTCTTGTGGCTACTCGTCCGAGTTTTGGCCCAGAGAGACGAGGTTGACTCCTTGCACTTCACGGCCGCGCGTTTTAGCCCAGAAGTAGTCAATACTTTATCGACAGCTGCGTGTCACAAAAGGTCCGTGCGTTTCTCTTTCTGCTGCATTATGAACGATTCTGTCGAATCTGCGGGTTCTTTACCGCTGCATGCTGCCGCTAACATAACGTTTACACTTGCATGCTGACTCTGCGCATGTGTCACCCCTAACCATGCTATTCTTGCTTGTTTATCGCGCACGCTACCACTCACCTTTCGATCGCGTTTCCTTTGCAGCAAATGTAAAGCACCTGGAAAGAGATGGCCGTCAGAGAGTTCTCTGAGGGCGCTTTATCAAATGCATTATTACTATTACTATTATTACTACTTTCCACACCTGTGCGCCATCGTTATGCCCAAGCATTTTAGCTTGCGATAAGCTCTTCGCAGCGTTTGCCCCTCCTCCTCACTTAGCGCCCCCTCAGTAGCCTTGGCTTCGCAGGAGGGAGACTCAGCCACGCTGACCACATTATATTCGCCTACTTACGTGCGCGTAGACGCAATCGCACATTATAGGGCCGTCGTCAATTTTAAAATTTAAAATTAAAATTAAATTAGAAAATAAAACCGAAGGCCTCACATAGTGTTGCTGGCAGCTGCCTTCTTCTGGCATTGCGAGCCGGCATTCCTGAACCGGCGACATTCCCGAGCTCACAGTGCTGTCGCCAAATGACTCCTAAGAATTATGCTCGAGCCACTCTCCAAGTTCTTATCGGAAAACGTATCGCACCATTTCGCGTCGGACTCTTTCGCGCCGCGCATCTGCCCACGACGGTCACTCAGCCAAGCTAATTTCCTAAGAAGATCTGAGGGTCGCCGAGGTCGCGGAGGCTGACCTGGGTGCAGCAACTCAGCTAGGTACGACGAAGAAGAAGAAGAAGAGAGAGGAGTCTCGGTGGATCGCAGCATGCATTTGTCTGGACTTGAGATGAGCAGGCGAATGACGTTCAACGAAGCCCATTCATCGGGCTGTCTGCCTTGCCTAGCCGGCCCGGCTACAGCGGCTTCTTGGGTCCGACGAAACGACGGTGCGTCGTTGCCGTCGTCTGCTGGACCGGAGGCGCACGCAGCTTCTCCTCCAGCCCGACAGCTGCCTCAATTTGCTTTCACGAAAGACTAGCCTCGGGGTCGTATTAGGTGCATATTAAAAAGCTGCTTCGCTTTTGTCAGCAGCCGTGCAAAACCGAGATACACTAGTCAATGCTAGCTAGAGCCAGTGTGCCAGCATGCTCTCTAGCTAGCAACTGTAGCAATCAGACGCCGGTCCTGGCTAAGAATCAAACGCGCTCGCCAGCATGATGGCAGTCATCTGAATAAAGCGTGTCGACCGTCATCCGGTCGTCAAAGAAGACAGCCACTTCCAGAGGAAGTGCAATCACCTGGCGATCTCGCTATTCAGAGATCTGACGTCAACAAGACAGCCTTTAAAGCTGCTAATGATCGCCGACCGCCGGAGTCGACTCCGAAAGGGTTGAACGATAAGGACGGCGGCGGTGGCACGAGCCATCTGCAATAGCTGCCGGCAGGAGACATTTGGCGATAATGGAATTGCAAGTGGTATTTTCCAACAGAGATGTACTTGGTGGGTCTTTGCGTTTCGTCTTTCGTGTTGCATCTACCTTCCTCGCTGTGCCTGCTGCTTGCGGGTGCTACCGCCAATCATTCGGTCACGCTTCCTATACAGCATCTGTAGAATGCGTAGAGATAGATTCAGGTCTCTTAAGGCGCTACACAAATGCATTATTATTAGTATTATTAACTTACGCGCCTCGGTTGCCAGTTCCTTTCTCGCCATCGAGTGGGGCATACATCATCCAAGACTTACGTATTTATCATACGATGCGAACCGAATGCTGGCAGGATGATCGCATCGGATACGAGAAGAGAAGAAGCATAGAAAGAATAGAAGATAATGTATTATATAACATAATAATAATAATAATGTATATATATATATATATAAGATAATAAAGATATATATATATTAGATAGATATAAGATAATATATAATAATATATATAAGATAATAATATATATAAAATAATATATATATATATATATAAGATATCCATAGAAGATAAGAGAAGCAAATGCAGGCAGGATAAGCACGCCCGATTCTGACAGGATTTCTGTTCAAAATGCAATGCATCGTGCCTCACTCACATATGCTCAGGCAGGGTCCGCTGCTAGCGTATTAATTAGTCAATAAGTTAGTCTGACTCCAGCAAATGCTGTTTATTATTAATCTCGCAAACCGCTGAACTGCTGAACTTCAGCAATCGAAAGTTTAATTCTTCACGTTATTTGAATGCGCGTCCAGGTGCTGTTCAGAATCCTGTCCGTACACGATTAAGGGCGGCATTAAGTAACGAGAGGTACTAATAAGCGCGGAATGCTGTCGCTACTTACTAATTAGCGCGGAATGCTGTCGCTACTTACTAATTAGCGAGGAATGCTGTCGACATGGCGGCTTGACCGACTCTTGCAAGCGAGCGGCTAGGCAGGCAGATTAACCAATCAAGCGGCTAGGCAGATCAACTAGACTCTAGCGCGCTGACTCTCGCGCAGACTCTGAGCTCCTCGACGCTGCGCTCTCTGCGCTCCTTGAAATGAGGCTGTCAATATTCAGGGGCCCCAGCCATTATTAAACGCTCGAAATGGACTCGCTCGCACACTTCAAAGCAAGAGATTCTCGAAATACCGGGACAGCTGCGGCGTACTACTCATTACTCGAGGCTGGCATTCTGTAAAGTACCGCTGAGGCGATTTACGGTAATCGCACGCTCGCCAGTAGCCAATAACTGCTAGCCACTACCGCAAAGAGGCTTCAGCAGTTACCAACTTCACCTTTCGTCTACGGAGGAGCTAGAAGCCTCCACTAGCCGGTCGTTAACTTCCCCTTGCCCTTCTCGATATCTCGTCTTTCCGAAGACTTGTCTCCTTACTTGGCACGTTTTCCTTTACTTAAAGTCTCTTTAGGTGCTATCCATAGGAGAGTAACAGCTGAAAGACGCACATTTAAATACGTACACAACAGCCAAGCTGTTCGCCACTATGCGACTTTTTAAAGTTACTAGTCAGATGGAATTCTGAGACTTATTAGCATGCTAGGATGTAGTCGGCCTACACTGCCGACGGAGATGACATATCTGCAGCACATACAGTACCGCCATACCGACACGACTCCCGGCATATCTGCGACACTCTTTATGTTACCGTCTCAATAAGAGGGTCAGATTGAAGGACTATGGTTGGCTGAAGTTTTTGTCAGTGGCCGGGCAAGAAGTATTACCGTCAACATGGGTTTGAACTGGCGATTACGCTGCCAGAAACGATAACACGAACGACCAACCTGTCAGTACAGCTCACCCTAATGTATAATAAGCAGGTGCAGAGAAACTAGAAGCCGTTTTAAGAATGCCGGTTGCGTCTACGTTTCCAACTCCATTGCGGTTCACTCGTGCTCACATTGACTCTTGGTCATGCCCCGCGTTCAGTTTTTTCTCTCTATTTATCATCTAATTTAGCATCTAATTTATGCACAGGTGTGGCAGACATGTACAAGCATATGTTAGCAGTGGGAAAACCTACCGAGACCTCACAAATTGGAAAGCCCACCGGTCAAAATCGGCTGTACCGGCATATCTCCCGTCGCGTCTGCACGAAATCGCGGTGGTTTGTTCCAAAGTGACCTTTTATCTGATGACCTTATCAGCTCCGCAATTCAATTAGGCTACCCTACACCGCTTCTCATCGACCTGCACTGGCTCCCCATCAAGCAGCTTATCAACATCAAGGTTCTGTCGCTCGTAGTCAGGTGCTGAAGTGGCAAAACAACTTGCAGCTAGGCTTGTCTGTCGTGAGCTTCGCAGCTGCCACATCACACCGATTCTCGCCGACACGCACTGGCTCCTAATTAAGTAATAATAATAATAATAATAATACACCTGATAAAGCGCCCTCAGAGAACTCAATCTTTTTCTGGGCGCTTTACATTTGCTGCAAAGGAAACATCAACTTCAGGGCTTCTATCAGTCACTTTAGGGTTTCTTCATTCTCTGGCTCCAGTCTACCTATCAGAGCAACTCAACAAACGAGGTATCGTGACGTCCGCTTTTCCGACTACTATAATCGCTTAGCTCTGCGTCGAACTAATCTCAAATCCTTGAGAGATCACGTTTTTAGTTCGTATGCTCTTAAAGCCTAGAAATAACTCCCGACAAACGTCACGACTTCACCTGATATGATGGAATTTAAAAAGAAGCTAAAAACGTACATGTTTCTCAAAAAAGTTTGCTGATTTCTTGTGGATTGTCCTTTAAGTGCTTATGCGTCCTGAAATTGATCATATTGCTGACAAGGTTAGTATGCGTCTGGACACTATGCATGTTACCACTGGCCACGTGGTCGGATCGTACCTTCTTTACAGCATATCCAAAGTGCCTAGAACGAGATTAAGTTCTCTGAGGGCTCTAAGCTAAATTATTATTACAAAAAGTATTATTTTTTGCCTTCGTCTGGAACTCCGCGAAGCTGCAAGGCTGTGGGTATTAAGTTGGTTTTTTGTATCGAACTCAAAGCCTAAAAGGCTCGCTGTGCCTACGGTAGCCAGCAGAGTTAATCTCACAGAACAAAGAGAAAACGAGAAGCATAGCTGAGTCGGGCAGGCAAAGAACCGTAGTAGCATAGAAGTAGCAGCGCAGGAAAGCCGGAAAGGATGTGCCGCTGGCGGCACTAGGAGAGACGATGTCGTCACCTAAGAATTTCGGACGTCGCACAGCGCCCTAATGGCAAGGCTTAACGGGTCTGCGCAGCAGACTCGGACTCGATTCGCGTGTCTCACGTACCGTCCGGCGAATACATCCTACGCTCGCCGCATAAAGGAAGGGCACCAGGAAGGGCTCCCGAGGACAAGCGTTGCCAGGGCTCGGCATCGAGGCTCAC
The DNA here is from genome assembly GCA_009760855.2 of Cristatella mucedo. Taxonomy (NCBI): domain Eukaryota; kingdom Metazoa; phylum Bryozoa; class Phylactolaemata; family Cristatellidae; genus Cristatella; species Cristatella mucedo. The sequence continues at coordinate 2,954,231 of WPIO01000043.1, forward strand.
CGATCGCCGCGCCGCGGAGACTGCTACTCGGAAGTGGCGCGAGCATTTAGCGGACTGGGACTCTCGTACATCTTGTACGGCAGTGAGCCCTGGTTTCTTTCTAATTGCAGCTTACGTTGCGTCTGCTTGCGCGTCTTACTCTATTCGTTTGCACTCGCATCGGATGGTGTCACTTGAGCGGTTAGAGGTGACCGAGGTGATCGCGTAGCCACCGCATCATTCGTCATTCGTACATTCGCGGATGACTTGGCTCATCGTCAGCCACTTTTCTCGAGGCCCCTGTTCCTTAACTACGGTGGCTGACAATCGCAGCAGGTGCTCGCGGTAATTTAGCTAGCGAATGTAAATGCTAGCATCCCTGCTGCCGCGAGTAGTATCCGTGTTCAACAAATCTAATAAGTACGGTGGAGCAGGAAACCTTGGCTACTCGGATTGCCGCTGAGTGCTCTCGGTCTTGTACAGCCTTGGGCAGCTGTTTTGCTCAGCTATCTCGACTTGTTTAGCTTCTGCCCAGCTCATTTTGTCCTAGCGAGCCGCAGATGGATTACAGTGAGTTCACATTCTTACTTGGGGCACAGCCTAGCTAACTTTTCTTGGTGCAAGGGCAAGGTCGGCGGACTTCAGCTCCTCCGCCCACCACCACCATCACCCTACACGCCTACGATCTACTGCGATCGCATCAGGAATTCACAAACGGCAGAATGAGTTACTGTAATAAAATGTAATTCATCTCCGTCTGTAACTCTATAAAGCTACAAAGACTGTATGGGTATTAAGGGGCACTCGGTGGATGCTTTTAGCTGTCTTCTCTTCGGGCCTAATAGCGCTATATATATATATATATATATATATATATATATATATATATTTTATTAAGCCTAATAGCGCTACAATAATATATATATATGCATATATAACAGTCTAATAGCGCTATAATAATAACAATACTATTTTAATATATAAATATATATTTATATATGTATATATAATAGTCTAATAGCGCTCCGGCAAACCAGGCTGAAAGAAGATGAAAGAGGTTGGCTGATTTAATAGCCTCATTCAAATATTAGCATACGAGCTTTTATGGCTGTCACTACCGCTTACGGCGGATGATGTAATGTATCTTCTTCTGTAACTCCACAAAGTCATAAAGACCATGTGGGTGTTACGCAGGAGAGTTTTGTATAGCGCACTCACAGCCTAAGCGGCTTTCGGTACGCATTCGGTAGCCAACAGACTTCGTCTCACGCAACAAAGAGAAAGTGGGAAGCATAGCAGAGTTAGGAGAGCAGTTGAGGTAGTGAGTAGCATGGAAGTAGCAGCTCAGGACCGCTGGAAAGGATGAGCCATAGTCGGTAGCAGGAGAGTAGTTGTCGTTTCGTAAAAGAGATAAAGAATTATCCACTGCAGGACTCAAACCTACGACCTGGGTCAAGGAGAACGAGCATTTGCCGAGCTGGTTTGGTCCAGCGGTTAAGGTGATCGCTCCGACCAAGGTCTTGCTGAGGTCTTGGGCTCGAGCCCTGATCCACATGTGAAGGGCCTGAATAGATGTCAAGTTTTCTTTGGGGGCGCTATACAAATGAATTATATTTATTTATGTTTGTTTACCACCTGGGCTAAGACCCAGTACTCCCTGGGATATGGCCCATAAGAGGTTCAAGTGACTGTGAAGGATATTTCTCGTTCTTTCACACCCCTTGATCAATTAAAACTGGATGTGGAGTTGCTATTGTCGTGCACTCGAAATTCAACTTCAAGCGATTTGCAGTACCCTCGAAGCAGTCTTTTGAATCAATTGTCTTGGTCTCACCCGAAAACAAGCTACCGATAGTGGCAGTAGTCCATCGCCCACCAGGTACCAAATCCTCCTTTATCTCAGATTTCTCCGATCTCATTTCGATTCTGTGTGCAAGAAATCGATCCTTCCTCGTAATGGGTGATTTCAACGTTCACTTTGATAACTTATCTGACGCTTTCAGCACCGAATTTCGTGCTTTGACTGACTCATTGTCTCTTGTGGCTCATGTGCATGGCCCTATCCACATCAAGGGTCACACACTCGACCAGATTTTCTCATATAACTGCACTTTGTCATCACCAATTATTACCAAATCATTCTTATCTGACCACATGCAGATCTATTTCAATCTACAGTGTGTGCCCACATCCTCCTCTAAAACAACCTGTGAATCGCGAAACCTCAAGACCCTTGACATCGATGCTGTCCGTGCGAGAATATCTGCTTCGCCTCTGCTGCTCAATCTTCCCTCCGATCTGTCATCATTAGTAGATAGCTTCAACACGACACTAGCTGACACGCTAGACGAGTTTGCCCCTCTGACAAAGCGCACTGTGCGCCCCGCCCAGACGGCCTATGGTTTACCGCAGACATTAAACTAGCCAAGTCTACTAAACGACAGCATGAAAAAGCATACAAAAGATCCGGACAAACTGTCCATCGACAGTCATATGAAGACTACTGTAGGTTGTACCAATCGATCCTAGCAAAGACGAAGCCTAGTTTTTATAAAAAAAAATTGTTGAATCACAGATGCACAATCCAAAAATGCTGATGTCGGCAATAAACCGTCTCCTCAACCGTTCCCAGATTAGCTCCTTACCGGATGATCCTAATGATAATCTAGCCGATCGCTTCTCTCGATTCTTTGTGCAGAAGATAGACAAGATCAGGGAATCCATCCCTGCGATGACAACCTCCCCACTAGAATGCTGTTCCTCGGTTCCTGGCTGCACCTCAATATCTGCATTTAAGCAGGTCACTAGTGATCTGGTCCTAAAGTTCGTATCTCAATCAAAAAAGACAACAAGTCCTCTAGACTCTATTCCCACTCTCCTGCTCCTACGTTGCATTGATCTGCTGCTGCCATGCATAACTAACATAATTAATATGTCATTAGCCTCAGGTCATGTGCTAGCACCTTTCAAAAAAGCTGTAGTCAGGCCAGTTCTAAAGAAAGCTACACTTGACCAAGAGAACTTGAGCAACTACCGCCCAGTTTCCCTTCTACCATTCCTATCAAAGACACTCGAACGGGTCGTGGTGGACCAGCTGAACTCGTTTATCGAAACCTCACACCTTGCTAGTAATTTCCAGTCTGGCTTTAGAGCTAATCACTCCACCGAGTCAGCATTGCTTCGGGTATACAACGACCTACTTAGGAATGCAGACATGGGTAGAGTGTCTGTGCTTGTTTTGCTTGATCTTTCGGCAGCTTTTGAAACCATCGATCACAAAGTTCTTCTAGAGCGCCTCTCATCTCGCCTGGGCATCACTGGCACTGCTCTGCAGTGGTTCAGGTCCTATCTCAGTGGGAGACTCCAGAGTATTGACTTGAATGAACAAAGATCATCTGAAGTACCTCTGAAATATGGAGTACCTCAGGGCTCAGTGCTAGGTCCGGTTCTTTTCACGGTTTATACTCTGCCTCTTGCTGATGTGATTGCCAAGCACAATCTAGGCTTTCACTTCTATGCGGATGACACTCAGTTGTACCTTTGCTTTGATCCGTCCCAGCATTCGAGCACCTCAAATTCTCTAAACTCACTAGCTGCATGCATTGATGACAGTTCTTACGCTGACCCACAAGGCCTGCCACGGCTTGGCTCCTTCGTACCTAGCAGAACTGCTGCATCAGTTTCAGCCTGTTCGTGCCCTCAGGTCCTGTGTGGACAATAAATTAGCTGTCCCATTCCTCCACTTAAAGACAGTTGGCAACAGAAGCTTTAGCTCTGCAGGTCCTAGACTGTGGAACTCGCTTCCACAATTCTTACGCAACGACATCTACTCTCCAACTGCCGACTATGGCACATCTTTTTCAGCGGTCCTGAACTGCTACTTCTATGCTACTCACTACCTCAACTGCTCTCCTGACTCTGCTATGCTTCCCACTTTCTCTTTGTTGCGTGATACGAAGTCTGATGGCTATCGAATGCGTACCGAAAGCCGCTTAGGCTGTGAGTGTGCTATACAAAACTCTCCTGCGTAACGCCCACATGGTCTTTATGCCTTTGTGGAGTTACTGACGGAGGTACATTACATCACATCCGCACTTGGATGGCAGCAAATTTTCTAAAACTTAACGATGATAAAACTAACTTACTAGTTATGCGGAAACCCAGTGTGATCCAGAGATTGGAAAGGCTGACTCTCAAAATTGGCTCTGCCAGCATATCTCCTGTCGAATCAGCTCGGAATCTAGGTGTCATATTCCAAAGCGACCTCTCGTTAGACGACCATATCAGCTCCACAGTCAAATCCGCCTATTTTCAGCTTCATAGCATTGCTAAAATTCGGGCTTGTTTAGATAAAGATACCACGTCCAAGTTGGTCCGTGCATTCGTAACATCCCGTCTCGACTTCTGCAACTCACTGCTTACTGGCCTACCAGCATAATCGATCGGGCGATTTCAGCTGGTGCAAAACTCTGCAGCTAGGCTTGTCTGTCGTGAGCGTCGCAGTTGCCACATTACTCCACTTCTCGCCGACCTGCACTGGCTACCAGTCAAGCAATGGATTGACTTCAAGGTTTTGGTCGCTCACTTTTAGTCCCTTCATTCTATGGCTCCAGCCTATTTGTCAGATATACTACCCCATCAGGCCAAGCATCGTACCAACTGCTTTTCGGAATCGAACAGTCTACAAATACCTCATACAAACCTTAAATCCTTTGGAGACCGTGCATTTCGTTCATATGCTCCCAAAGCCTGGAACTCCCTCCCGACCTACGTCAGAACATCCCCTGACCTGACCACATTTAAAAGGAACCTAAAAACACACCTATTTAGGACAGCATTTAGTGGGTCCCTGTGATTCGTCCTTGATGTGCTTATGCGTGCTTATACTGTGCATGCTGCCACTAACCACATTTGCATGCTGACCCTGTGCATGTCACCCCTAACCATATTATTTATTTCGTTTGTTTTTCAAGCATGATTTTACTTACCATTCATTTGCATTTCACTTTACAGCAAATGTAAAGCGCCTAGAGAGAGATTAAGTTCTCTGAGGGCGCTTTATCAAGTGAATTATTATTATTATTATATTATTATCATGTAAATGTAGCCTCGTCATGCCTGCTTTGAAGATAAGTATAGATTTGAGGTTTGAATTCACTGCCAAGAGTTTGAGTCGTTTGCTTGCATGCCACCTTGTGTGAGGCATGCACACGATTCACCAGGCTGATCTTTGGCTAACGTAAAAATAAACTCGAGATCAGCTGAATCCCGTTCTTAATTAATACGCACATGATAGAACAGAACTGCTAGTCACACGACACCCTAAGCGTATGGCTAGACTAGAGGGCGTTACTCTTCTAATTGCGATGCTGTTGTGCGACCATCACCATGTGCTCTGAATTTAGGTGTCGTCTTCGACAGCTGCCTAAATTTTGAATGCTTAGCTTTCAAGACTTCTTCCATAGCTAGTCATCACGTCCAATCCATATCTCAGATTGTAGACTGTCTTCCACGGTTGCTTGCAAAAATTTAAGTGGATCCCTGGTTTTGTCTCGGCAAGATTATTATAATTGGCAATCAAAAAAACCACTAGGCCACCGAAGGTGGTGATAAATATGGCTACAAGGCCAGTTTAAAAATTTCAGAGGTTTGACCACGTGGTATCCTTTGCTAAAAGAGTTAAGGTGCTCGCCCCGACCAAGGTCTGACTGAGGTCGTGGGCTCGAGCCCCGAGGCATATGTGAAGCGCCTGAATAGAGTTTGCGTTCTCTTGGAGCGCTATATAAATGAATTATATATTATAAATGAATTATATATAGAGCATGGATGGCTGCCGGTTGATCTACGAATACAGAGTAAAGTTCTTACGCTGGCCAGCAAGGCCCACAGCGGCTAGCCTCCTTCAACCTCCATATCTACTACACCAGTTTCAGCCTCTTCATGCCCTCAGGTAGTCTATAGAAAATTCTCTTTCAGAATGCAGCTGCTTGTCTGACATTCATGATAGGTAAATAGGATGAGCAGAGGGTAAGTAGATGCACCGATTTCTAAAGGGTATAGCTCACGTCAGACAGCGACCCGTCGCTAATGGTGACCGGTGTTAGGCAGCCACTGACCAAGTCCAGCTGGCAGTTGACACGGGTTGTATGAGTCGCTTTCGCGGAGAGGGCGTCGAGGCGATGACTGATATTGGCTGCCAGGGATAAAGCAAAGCACTTGGCGGTGTGCATGGGGTACGTGTTTGCATCCAGTGCTGATAGTGAAACAGCGAAACAGCCAAACAGCCAAACAGCCAAACAGCCAATTCAAGTGACTATGTACCTACAGGTTTCTTAGTGGAGGCTGAATCCTTTTAAAAGCAATAGCCGTGCCCAGTTTCGCAAGCTTTCGGCTACCATGGCTACCACCTCTGCCTGTAATGCCGAGCAGTTCTTGTTTAAACTGGGGCGATAGCACGCATGTCTGGAATAAAAAAGACTTCCGCTGCGGACAGCGAGCGAGTACCAACCGGTTGATCGCTTCAATAAACTTGCACAACCGTCGCATCTTCTTACTCCACGGATGTGTCTAAAACAGTGCCTATGCCTTGGAATACACGTCAAGGCGTCTCACTTTGCCTCACAGGCTACTTCTTGTAAACGGAATGCCTCATTATTTAAAAACACACAAAAAATACGTTAGGTATTTACAAGCATTCGCACTAAATCATTACCTGCTGCCTACTGAAAGCGTCTTCTGAGCTTCGACGGCTCTCTAAGCCCGCCGAGAATCTACGCTAGCTCGCTAGCTCGTACGTCTGACCGAAACCTTGCACCGCGACGACGACGGGCGAATACTTACACTGGCAGCAATCGCGAGACGGACAAAGCAATAGTACGCAGTCTCAACTGGCGAGAAACACCTGGCAAAGCGCGCCTGAGTACTAGCCCAGAGGTAAAATGCACTCACGAACCGGGTTGTGGCTTCTAGTCGTGCAGCATGCAATCTTTCATTACCGACTGACAGCAATAGCGGCATCCTCCAAGGCTCTCGTGCAGCATAAATAAACTTAAATGAACGTGTTATATATAAATGAACTTGTTAGATAGGCCAAGCTTACTTTTACTTTATATCATATTTCCTTCATTTGGGGATAAGAGTAAGAAAATGAGTTATATTTATAGTGCCCTAGGACCATTTTCCCGAGAGGCCTAACCGAACAGTGATAATAATAATAATAATAATAGTAATATTAATAATGTACTTGATAAAGCGCCCTCAAAAAACTATATATATATATCATAATAATTATAACAATGCACTTGATAAAATGCCCTCGGAGAACTTAATCTCTCTCTCTAGGCGCATTACATTCGCTGCAAAGGGAAATGCAATTAAATAGTGAGTAATATCATGCTTGATGAGAAAACAAAATGAATAACATGACTAGGGGTGAAATGCATAGGGTCAGCATGCAAATGTGGTTAGTGGCAGCATGCACAGTGTCAGAACGCATAAGCACATCAAGGACGAATCACAGGGACCAACTAAATGCTATCCTAAATAAGTGTTTTTAAGTTCTTTTTAAATGTAGTCTGGTCAGGGGATGTTCTAACGCCAGTCGGGAGGGAGTTCCAGGCTTTGGGAGCATACGAGCTAAATGCACGGTCTCCAAAGGATTTGAGGTTTGTACGAGGTATTTGTAGACTGTTGGATTCCGAAAGGCGGGTGGTACGATACTTGGTTTGGTGGGAGAGTAGATCTGAGAGATAGGCTGAAACCGAAGAATGAAGTGACCTAAAAGTGAGCGACTCAACCTTGAAGTCATTCAGTTGCTTGACTGGTAGACAGTGCAGGTCGGAGAGAATTGGTTTGATGTGGCAACTGGGACGCTCACGACAGACAAGCTTAGCTGCCGAGTTTTGCACCAGCTGCAATCACCTGATCGCACATTCCGGTACGCCAGCGAGCAGTGAGTTTCAGAAGTCGAGACGGGATGTCACCAATGCATGGACCAGGTATCTAGGTGCTGTACATTTGCTGCAAAGGAAAACGCGATTGAATGGTGAGTAATATCATGTTTGATAAACAACATGAATAACATTCTTAGGGGTGACATGCACAGGGTAAGCATGCAAGTGTGGTTAGTGGCAGCATGCACAGTGTCAGCACTCATAGGCACATGAAGGACGAATCACAGGGACCCATTAAACGCTGTCCTAAATAGGTGCGTTTTGAAGTTCCTTTTCAACAGGAGATATTGCTGGCAGAGAAAATTTTGAGCATTAGCCTTTCCAATATTTCTGAATCACACTGGGTTTGCCCATAACTAATATATTAGTTTTAGCATCGTTTATTTTAAGAAAATTTGCTGCTATCCATGTGCGGATGTCATCAATACATGCAGCAAGGGAGTTGAGAGAATTCGAGGTGCTCGACAGCTGGTAGGGATCAAAGCAAAGGTACAAGTGAGTGTCATCCGAATAGAAGTGAAAGCCTAGATTGTGCTTGGCAATCACATCAGCAAGTGATCTTACAGTTATTCTGAAGAGCATTGCGTACCACCAGCATTTTTTGTTAGTCCTTTCACATCCTGCCAATTCTTCAACCGCTCGCCCTCAAAAGCCCGTCACCTCGATTAGAGGAGCCAGGGAAACGTTCTGCAAACGACATCAGCCCATTACGCCTCTTGATGTTTTTGTTTCCCATCTCTGACACAGCCATTGATTCTTTTCGAAGGTATTCTTTACGTTTTATAAATCATAAAGCTTCCAAAAAATCTTGAACTAATGTGCCTTGCCGGAGTTCGTTGCACGGCTTGGCGAAAGCCTCGCCGGACACTGGAACATTGGATCCCTTGGTACACCTTCGCGAAGCCGGTAAAAAGTTACTATAAAAATACTAGCTGATTTAACATCCTCTTTTATATAGCGATACAAGAGCCTTTACGGGTATCACCACCGCTTGAAGCCGCGATAAAGAGTCACCCACCACTGGATTCGAACCCACGACCTCGGGACCGAGGTCGTGAAAAGCAACCACCTTACTTAGTATGCCATCATGGAAAAATCGGTACCGACGAACATCGTCACATCTCCCGATTTGAAAATATTAGAAGCGTTTGCTAAAAATAACCTGATCCTCATAAGATTTGCTTTATCAATGCGGATTTTTCTATGTATGCTACTCTTGCTGAAACTGCTGCAATTGCTTTAATTAATCGCAAAACATAGTTCACTTCCAACCGATTAAAGTACCTAGACAGATATTTAGTACTCTCAGTGCAAATAACGAATGTATTACTACTATTTCTTTCGCCGTCGAGTTCCTCAGCCGGTCTTGGTTGGCTCAGAAACAGTCGCAACACACTTAAAGAAAATCGATTGCTGAATACTTTTGGTTGGCTATTATTGCTCATATAGGCGAGATTATTACCTGGACTTTTCAATTGTCTGTTACAAAAAGCTAAGGCGTAAGAATGAGGAAAAAGTTTTCTTTATTTCACTAGCTCGAAACGCCCAGAAAAAGAATGTTGGTTGCAACAGTGGAACAGCTAACCAAATGAGTGGTGGCCACTAAACAATTACTTTCGCATAAAAATTAGGAAGATCCTTCGTATTTTTGCTCACATGTGTAGCAATAATAATAATTATACATTTGATAAAGCATCCGCAGAGAACTAAATCTCTTTCTGAGTGCTTTATATTTGCTGCTAAGGAAGCACGATCGAACGGTCAGTGGCATCATGCTTGATAAACAGCGTGAATAACATGGTTAGTGGCGACATGCACAGTGTCAACACTCATAAGCAAGTTAAGGACGAATAACAATGACCCACTAAATGCTGTCCTAAATAGGTGCGTTCTTAAGTTTTTTTTAAATGTGGTCAAGTCAGGGAATGTTCTGTGAATGTTCAAGTCAGGGAATGTTCGTGACGAAAGTCGGGAGTGAGTTCCAAGCTTTGAGACCATACGAACTAAATGCATGGTCTCCACAGGATTTAAGGTTTGCACGAGGTATTAATAAACTGTTAGATTCCGAAAAGCTGTTGGTACGATGCTTGGCCTGGTGGCGGAGTATATCTGAGAGATAGGCTGGAGCCAAAGAATAAAGTGACCTCAAAGTGAGTGACTAAATTTTGAAATCGATCCGTTGCTTGACTGGTAGCCAGTGCAGATCGGCGAGTAGTGGTGTGATGTGGCAACTGCGACGCTCACGACAGACAAGCCTAGCTGCAGAGTTTTGCACAAGCTGTAAGTGCCTGATTGCACATGCCGGTAGGCCAGCAAGCAGTGAGCTGCAGAAGTGAAGACGGTAGAATATCAACTAAATTCATGCCGATTTCTTATGCGGAATTCTATCTTTTTCTTAGCGTAATCTAATCTCCTTCTGCCAAATATGACATATCCTTACCATCCATCCTTAGTTGCTACTTACATGCTTGCTGCTCACTTCCTTGATTGCCCCGCTGACTCAGCTACGCTTCTCACTTTTTTTGACGCGTGACGACGAAATATGGCCATCTTATGTGTACCGAAAGCTTTTCAGGCTGTAATTGTCCGATAAAAAACTCTACTACGTAGCACCCACAAATTTATTGTGGCTTTGTGGAGTTACAGACGGAGATAAATTACATTAAATTCCAAACGTTTGACTCAGGCTGTAGCGCTGTAGTTTAGAGCTATAATACACTTGCCGTTTCCAAATCAAGTGGCGAGCGAAACAGGCATCTCCAATTGTAAATTATAGAAATGGTGCTTCGGGTTTATCGATCAACTTTCGTGCATCTGCGCTTCCGCATTTTCGTGCAAATGGCAGCCAATTATTCGAGCCACCAAGTGGAACCATAATTTCGAGCTGCAATATACCTGCAACTTTTAATGAAGCGTCGCGAAACTACGATGAGATATCTCCACTACAGACAATGACGTTTTAAGTTTACTCAGATAAAACCAAGCAACTGAGTTTTCGCGGTTTTATATACATGTTCGCCAATGGCCGGTGGCCCGAAAGTTTTGAAGTGCGATCCACTTTCAATTTCCAAATAAAGCAGCGGGAAACCGCTGTTCTCATGCCAAAGTATGCAAAAGGATGTTGTACCCTACTTCCTAAATTTAATGGATTTGCTAAGACGCGCGTTCTCATGCAAATGGCCTCGAATGGTCCAACCGATGCAATGGGTGAACACTTTCGAACTTTAATCCATCTACTATTTTCAAATGAAGCGGCATTCAACTGCTTTATAAATTCCACATTACAAAACAACGGTGCTTGAGTTTACTCACCAAATTCCGTGCAATATCGCACTCGCATCTTCTTGCAAATGACCTCCAATGGTCCAACCCAACCGTAAGCCCAGCAATTTCAAGCTTCTCTCCTTTTTTTACTTCCAATGCAGGCTTCGCGAAGCTGCCGCCTTGATTCCAAATTATAGGCCACAGTTTTTGGGTTTACTCACCCAATTGCATGACCTTGCGCATGCACATTGTCGCACCTAATGCCTCCACTGGTTCGAACCAGGCAGCGGCCCGACGCAGTTCATCTGCCATTTCCAAATGAGCGAGCGTGAAACCGCGTTTTTAATTCCACATGATAAACATCAGTTTCTTGAGTTTACTCTTAAAAGTTCATGCACTTGCGCACTTGCACTCGTATGCAAATAGCCGCCAATGGTTCTACCGTAGCCAAGAGGCTAGCACTTAAGAAACAGCGATTCGCCATCCACTCAAGTGGGGGAGGCACAACGGTAGTTAGAAATCCACATAATACAACTGGCGATTCAAGTATACTCTCCAAATTTCATGCAGTCGGCATGAGCAATCTCATGAAAACGGAATCCAGAGTTCTGAGTAAGCCAGTGAACCGGCACTATCGAACTGCATTATACCTGCCAAATCCGATATATGCTGCATGAAGCTGTGGTCTTGATGCCACATTGTAGGCAATCCTGTTCCAGGTATACTCACTACATTTTATACAATCATGCATTCTCTCGGAAAGGCAAACCGCCTCCATCGGAGTGTTTCATTTTCTTGTTAAACATCTGGATCTGAAAATTTTTTCGTAATGACCGATGGGCAGCTTCGATATTTAAGTCTAAGTTACTGGCCACCTAGGTTTTTCACTTCTTTATAAAAAATTTCTTGCAATTGTGCACGCGCACCCAAGCATGCAACTGGTCTCTCTAACATGCCGGCCCAGCTATTTGCCCAGCTCGTTTGAGGCTTCGCGCCATTGGACGTCCTGAGAAAAGGACTTCGAGCAGATCCGGAAAGAATTGCCGAGAGCACCGCCGTGCGCCGCGTCGAATTGTTCTGCCTAATTCGGCTTCGATCCTCGCTTTCGCGCGTGCCCATGCATGCATGCATGCATGCATGCATGCATGGTGGCTTAGATGGCTTACATGGAGAGGGAACTCTTAGGTAAAGCAACACTTTCGCCGGAGAGCATTTATCTAGGGAACTTTTGTCACACGCTGGCGCCAACGCAACTAGGCTCTCTAGCAACAGGAACTGTCGACCGAGTCACCAAGCGTCTGCTCAGTGACACGCCGTGGCGTGCGTTGATGTATGCAATTGCACCGAACTTCGATACGCCCCCCTCTTCCGCGCCGCCTTCTCTCCCTGACGCACTTCGACCGACAGGCCAAAAAATGTGCACGCCAAGTGAGCTTCGGTACGAAGGTGGCAGGCTGGCAGCGAAAGAGCGTTTGGTCTACTGCAATGGTTTTCATATCCTCGCATATCGTCGAATTTGAGATCGGTTTGAGCCTCTGGCGATCCTGAGTATACAAGCATGCAGTGCATCACCGCTTGATTTTCCTTAGCTGGCATCCCTGCTTTGGCGGCTAAATGCATTCTAGCGGGCGTTCTGGGGAGACCTCTGCTGAGGGCGTGACTTTTGAAAGCTTCTCGTTAATTCAGATTGTGAGCTTAGCGATAGGTGGTACATGGCCAGTGGTACTGGATACAGGTCTCAGCTTACCTATTGATGCAGGTAGAGAGAAAGCCGTTTAGCCATACATCGCACCCTTAATTATACTATTTGTTACCGTTATGCTGTGAGCAATTGCATTTGAAAAAGCCGTTTAGCTATACCGTGGTTAAATCACAGATGCAGCTATTAAAATGCTAATTTTTACTAGAGACAATCTCCTGAACCATTCGCAAATTGTTACTTACCTAGTTACCCTAAAGGTGATCTAGCTCGTTGCTTCTCGAGCTTCTTTGTTGGGAAAATAGACAAGATTTGAAAATCTATCATTGAGGTGGCTACTTTGAACTTTAGATAAAAATAATTGTAATCACAGCTGATAAACTACCCTCAGAAAACTCAATCTCTTTCTTTGTATTTTGCTTTTACTGCAAAGGAAACACAATCGAATGGCTAGTGGTAACACACTCGATAAACAACAAGAATAAAATGGTTAAGGGTGACATGCACAGGGTCAGCATGCAAGTGTGGTTAGTAGCAGCATGAGCAGTTTCAGCATGCAGAAGCGTATAGTAGGACGAATCACAGGGACCCACTGAATGCCATCCGTCATAAATAGGTGCGTTTTTAATTTATTTTTAAATGTGCTCAAGTCAGGGGGTAGCGTGACGGAAGTCGGGATCGAGTTCCAGGCTTTGGCAGCATACTAACAATAATAATAATAGTAATAATAAAAGTAATGCACTTGATAAAGCGCCCCCTGAGAACTTAATCTCTCTCTCTCTCTCTCTCTCTCTCTCTCTCTCTCTCTCTCTCTCTCTCTCTCTAGGCGCTTTACATTTACTGCAAAGGTAAATGCAATTGAATGGTTAATAAAATCATGCTTGATAAACAAATGAAATAAATAATGAATAACACAAACCATAGGCATGGTCTCCAAATGATTTGAGGTTGGTATGTGGTATAGGTAAACAAGTAGATTCAGAAAAGCGGGTGGTACGATGCTTGGTCTGGTGGGGCAGTAGATCGGATAGGTAGGCTCGAGCCAAAGAATGAAGGGACCTAAAAGTGAGCGACAGAAACTTGAAGTTGATGCGTTGCTTGACTGGTAGCCAGTGCAGGTTGGTGAGAAGTGGTATGACAACTGCATACATGTGTCCCACAACTACAACCCCACAAGACACCTTGCCCTCATTTCCATTCAGCACCTCAGTATCTACATTCAAGAGGCAAAACCAGTGACCTCATAATGAAATTCTTTTCCCGTCAAAGAAGACCACCAGTCCTTGAGACCCTATTCCCACAGTCTTGCTTCAGCATTGCATAGGACTGCTGCGACTATGTACAGCTAACATAAAAGATGCCCTTAGCCTCAAATCATGTCCCGGCATCTATCGAAAAAAGCTACTGTTAGGTCACTAATTAAGAAGCCACATTAGACCTTGCTGCAGCTTCCGCCCAGTGTTCCTTCACCCAGTGTTCCTTCTACTGTTCTCACCAAAGAAACTGGAACGAGTTGCGTTCGACCAGCGGAACTCTAATCTTGAAGCTTCAAACGCAGCAAGTAATTTCCAGTCCAATTTTAGAGCTAACTTCTCCATAGAATGACCATTGCTTCGGGTGTATTCCGACCGACGTAGAAACGCAGATTTAGGTAGAGTTTCTCTGTTTGCTTGGCCCGATATTTCGGCAGCTTTTGATACTACCGATCATCAAGTGTTTCTCGAGCGTTTCTCATCTCGGCTGAGTGTCACTGGCACTGCACTTCAATTATTTAAGTCCTCTCTCAGAATACCGAGTATCGATGTGAATGACAAAAAATCGTTCAAGGAACTACAGAAGTATGGAGTGCCTTAGACCTAGTGTATCTCCGTCAGTAACTCCACAAAGTCATAAAGACCATGTGGGCGTTACGCAGGAGAGTTTTGTATAGCACACTCACAGCCTAAGCGGCTTTCGGTACGCATTCGGTAGCCAACAGACTTCGTCTCACGAAATAAAGAGAAAGTGGGAAGCATAGCAGAGTCAGGAGAGCAGTTGAGGTAGTGAGTAGCATAGAAGTAGCAGCTCAGGACCGCTGAAAAAGATGTGCCATAGTCGGCAGTTGGAGAGTAGTTGTCGTTGCATTAGAATTGTGGAAGCGAGTTCCACAGTCTAGGACCTGCAGAGCTAAAGCTTCTGTCGCCAACTGTCTTTAAGCGGAGGAATGGGACAGCTAATTTATTGTCCACACAAGACCTGAGGGCGCGAACACGCTGAAACTGATGCAGCACTTCAGCTAGGTACGAAGGAGACAAGCCGTGGCGGGCCTTGTGGGTCAGCATAAGAACTTTGCTCTGTATCCTTTGCTCAACCGGCAACCATCCTAGCTCTTTCAGCAGAGGTGACACGTGCTCAAACCGCTGGGACTTGAAGACCAGCCTTGCAGCCATATTCATTGTCCGCTGTAGTGGCATAGTAGCTTTCTTTGGCAGCCCGGCCAAAAGGGAATTACAATAATCAAGCCAAGACAGAAGTAGAGAGCTAGTCAAATTTTTTACAAGCCACTGTGGGAGACAGCTTCTAATCTTGGAAAGGGATCGGATGTGATGGCTAGCTGTAGAGGCAGTCTTCTGAATGAAGCTTTTGAAATTGAGGCAGCTGTCGAACACGACACCTAGATTACAAGCACGTGGTGAAGGTCGCACAATAGCATCACCTATTAGAACAGCAAAGCCTTTTAATCCAGCCACACGCTTAGGGTGTCCTATGAGAGGCAGTTCGGTTTTATCGTCATTTAATTTCAGGAAGTTTTCCGACATCCAGGATCGAATATCGGCAAGGCGAGCATTCAGTTTCTCAGTTGCTGCAGCAGATTCCGACGGTTTAAAAGACAAATACAACTGAGTATCGTCAGCATAGAAGTGATATCTTATTCCATGGGCCTTAATCACTTTTCCCAGAGGTTGTGTATAAATGGAGAACAGCAAGGGACCGAGTACAGACCCTTGAGGGACTCCACAGGTGACCCTTCTCATGTCTGAGACCTGACCCCCACACGACACGGTTTGAACACGATCAGACAAGTATGATTTAAACCACGCCAGTGCTCCGTCTGCCAGACCGATCGTTGTTCTCAATCGTTCAAGCAGAACTTCGTGATCAATGGTGTCGAAGGCAGCAGACAGACCTAGCAGAGCTAGGGCAGTGACATTCCCGTCGTCGTTGCCACGTAGAATGTCATTGTTAACAAGGAGGAGAGCAGTTTCAGTAGAGTGCTGCCTCTTGAAACCTGATTGAAATGTTTCTGACATTCCATTATTTTTAATATGTTCAACTAGCTGCTTAGCAACAATTTTTTCAAGAATCTTTAATAAGAACGGAAGAAGGGAAACTGGACGATAGTTTGCTAGGACCTCTGTGTCTAATCCAGGCTTTTTAAGAATAGGTCTAACGAATGCCGATTTAAAGGA
The DNA here is from genome assembly GCA_009760855.2 of Cristatella mucedo. Lineage (NCBI taxonomy): Eukaryota > Metazoa > Bryozoa > Phylactolaemata > Cristatellidae > Cristatella > Cristatella mucedo. The sequence continues at coordinate 2,970,574 of WPIO01000043.1, forward strand.
CTTGGGGACGACCTCTTTTCCCAAAGAAGCATTAAAAATCTTGGTTATGGCAGGCCTAAGTTGGTCTGCAAGTGAAGACCACAAAAATGAAGGTATAGGGTCTTCAGGAGACGAGCTCTTTCTGCTAGACCTTATTAAGGCAGCCACATCACAGGCAGAAACATCGGCGAACCTTCTAAGAAAGGCCACAGGTTGAGGAACGGCAATTGCTTTGGTCGGAGGGGGCTTAATGAATGTGCACAATTTTTTCAGTAAAGAAGGCTGAAAACCTTTCGGCTGAGCCCTTAATATCTAAGGAGTCAGACCTTACAGCATTGGCCTGTAAATCGTTTACTGCCTTATAAATCTGTTTAGTGTCCGACTGGCAGGAATTCAGTTTTCTAATGAAAAAAGAAGCCCTGGCTTTTTCAAGCTTTCGGGTGTAAACACGAAAGAAGTCTTTAAAATTGACTAGGTCTGCCTCAGACCCCGATTTCTTGAAACGACGTTCCAGCCTGCGCTTAACACGGCGCATCTTAAGGAGTTTTTTTTGTAAATTGAAAGCAATCTCGACGATTTTGAACACGGATAGAGCGAACGGGAGCTTGCTTGTCAAGAGCACTCCTGAGTGTCATGTTCATCGCATCAGTGAGGGTATCGAGGCTGCCGGTCGAGTCTGAATGCAGATCAAGAAGGCCTGCATCACAAACAGATTTCAAAAACTTGTCCATGTCAATGCTTTGTAAGTTACGTCGTTTGGCAAATTCGACATTGCCCTGTACGTACGAGGTAGCAGGAACAGTAAACGAGACCGAACAATGATCTGAGAGGGTCAGTGGGCACACCACAAAGTCAGTGGGGAGGACATCCTTAGTGATCAAGAGATCTAGAATGTGGCCACCGACGTGGGTGCTACGATTAACGTGTTGGGCCGAACCAAAATTCTCCAGAGAGTCAAGAAATGAGCGGACCTGGCTGTTGCTAGGGTTTCTTACGCAACGACATCTACTCTCCAACTGCCGACTATGGCACATCTTTTTCAGCGGTCCTGAACTGCTACTTCTATGCTACTCACTACCTCAACTCCTCTCCTAACTCTGCTATGCTTCCCACTTTCTCTTTGCTGCGTGAGACGAAGTCTGTTGGCTACCGAATGCGTACCGAAAGCCGCTTAGGCTGTGAGTGTGCTATACAAAACTCTCCTGCGTAACGCCCACATGGTCTTTATGCCTTTTTGGAGTTACTGACGGAGATACATTACATTGTCAACGTGAATATTGAAGTCTCCTACAATCAGTAACGGCCTGTCACACACAAATATTTTAGCGATGAATTCTGAAAACTCCTCTATAAACAAGTTTAGACAGCCAGAAGGAGGCCGGTATATCGAAACCGTGAGAGGCATTGTCTTTGATGAAGACCTAATAGCAACCGATTCAAACGATGACCCATGCGAGAAACTGAACATTCTATTGCCAAACGATTCGCGAACAACAATTGCAACCCCGCCACCAACCTTGTCAGAACGCATGGACTGATAGAATGAGAACCCGAGTGGGGTAGTCTCGGAAATACAGCTACTGGAACAAGGCGTCATCCAGGTTTCGGTAAGCAGAAATGCATCTAGCTTCTCCTGGACCAGCTGATCGCGGATAAGTAACCACTTGGTTTTTTGCGAGCGGATATTTAGTAAGCGGAATTAAGAGGCTGTCCAACAACTTGGCGACGGCGATGAAGTGGCTTATATTCTCCTCTGTTTGGGTCTGGCCCGGCGAACGCGGGCTCTTCGAATTTGAATCGGACCTTGGTAACGGCCGTTAGACGACGTTTCACAACGTGCTGGGCTACGGCGGGTGGGCTACTACCGCAACAAGTACTATTTAGCGCTTTAAACTTACGAGTCGTAGGTATGATAGCCGAGCTGTTGATAGGGCGAACGCAGGATGCAGGAAGGTTCTCACTGACCCGCCGAAGAAGGCCCGCTGGTAGGTTTCGACTAATGACGACATCGCATCTTATGCTAAGCAGGTCCTGTTTTGTGTAGCATATCCGAGGGCAGCTCATAAATAGTCACAGCGAAGATAGCCATGGAATACCCGAAGATATTACGGAGAAATCAAGTAAAGGTCCACACCACGCTAGGAGTCGCGCGAGGCAGCTCTTTAGCGAAGCTCCGCCCCTGGTCTAGCTCTTGTCGAGGTTTGTATTCTCGCTCTAGCCAATGTGATTGTCAGGCACAACCTAGACTTTCCCGTCTATGCAGATGACACTGAGTTGTACTTGCTTTGATTCCTCCCAGCCCTCCAGCACGTCGAATTCCCTCAGCTACCTTGCTGCAGGTATTGATGGCATCCGCACATTTACAGCAGCAAACTTTCTTATATTGAATGATTATAAAACCAACTTACTAGAGCTATGGGCAAAGCAATCGTGTTCAGAAATTGGAAAATCTAGCACTTAAAATTGGCTCTGCCAGCATATCTCCTGTGAATATGCACCAAATCTAGGTATGAGTACATCCGAAACACCTTTGGGTAGGATGAAGAATCATGAGCCGCGGCGCTGCTTCATTTATAAATGGCAGGCGAATCTCACCTGACTGAAATGATGGACCGCTGGTGAGGTTGGAACATTGAAGGCGTTTTCTCAAAAGAACGTGAATGCGCAATTTCCGGAAGTAAGGTTAGTAAATCCGAATCAAACCACTCTTATTCGATGCTTATTCTGGAAAATGGAAGATTGATCGAGTTTATGAAAGCTATTCATAGGACCCGCAAAACTCTTCTGCAAGTCTCTTATGTCGTAACCATCCTGATTGCCACATTGTACCACTTTTCACCGACCTTCACTCACTCACTATCCATCCCAGTATCGATTTTAAGTTTGATTTTTATTTACTTTTAAGCTTTTTCATTCTCTTGCTTCAGCATACCAATCAGAAACCCTTGCTAATTTGCAGCATGTCTCCAGATCGTGAGACATAGACTGTTTAGCTGAGCCTCTAACCGACCTCAAATCCTTCAGACTTTACATTCACCTAGTATTTTCCCAAAGCCACGAGTTCACTCATGACGAAATTTATGCTATTTGGTGACTTCAAAAATGTTTAATGAAAATGATAACCTACTATTTCCTCACAGTAATCGAACGGTACGAGTGAATTGTCTTTTGTGTGCTAACGCCTGCAGACACTGCACGCTATAACTCACCACTGTCAAGTATCAATTCCGGCAGCATACGTAAAAAAGTACCTAGATAGAGATTAAGTTACCTTTAAGTATTAAAAAATGTCTGTATGCTATTATCATTACGAAGTTCGTTAGCATAAGTAGCGGGTAACAGTGGCCATGAGAGGTGACAAGTGGGTGTGAGTTAGTCGCTTAGTGGCTTAGGCAGTGGTTATTGATAACGTGCAGTGACTGCATTAGCACACACAAGAGACAATTCACTTGTACCGAGAGATTACTGTGAGGAAATGATAGGTTATCATCTTCATTATAAGTTTTCTAAGGAAAAAAAATAGCATGAATTTCTTCATGAGTGAGTTCGTGGCTTTGAGAAAATACCAGGTGAATGCAGTTCCTAAGCGAGGTCTATCTTCATACAAAATCTTCTGATATGCATCTGTTTTGTTTTACAGGCATAGCGATGTAATTTGTGGGAGAGAAATTCGTGCAATTACCGACATTAATGATAGCAACATATTTGAATTGCGCTGTCAGAGAACTTAATCTCTTTCTAGGTACTTTAAATACCTGCAAAGAAATCATGACAGCCCGCCTCTTCTTTTAGTATAAAAAGCTCACATCCGTGCCATCTTTACTCATAAATTGGACGCTAAATTGCCTAGTAATTTTAGCTGATCAAGTTGCTTCAAATTCCATAAATTTTCGGAATGTAACAAGGGGAGCTGAAGTGCTGAGCAATTGCATGAGGTCTCATCTGCCAGTGCAAGGTAAAGTGGTAACAATAGTATGGAGACAGCCATACGTTACCATAACAATCAAGTATTTGACCGAATGTGAGCTCAGAAATTTTATTTTTAAGTAACCCACCTACCTGAGCATTACGAACACAAGCCAACAGATGGCAAACGGATAGCTAAATATCAGCGGCTAGTAAACAGCTACACATCCGCTCGTCCACTACGAACTACCTCTCAAAAAGGGCTATATAATCACGGGTATGATGTAGGGTGGGATTAGGCTGACTGAATATATCATCGAGATGAAAGCAACAAGGATCTAATAGTATCAAAGTACTGGCGGGTTCTGCCCATGTAGTGCAGGACTGGCTGACATCATGCCTTACAGGCGTCAGCAAGCGGTTTTGCAAGAGCGTAAATATCGGCCGCCGACTGGTTCCAGATACCGGACATGAAAGTGCGTTTGCAAATTCTATGGCAACTGAGAGGTAGACTTTCCTCAAGTCAGCTATATTCACAAACAGCTTCGGTCAGCAGGCCGTTAAGTGACCACAGCGTGCTCTCGCCAACTGTGCCATCACCTCAGCTTCGTCGTCTCGCTTCTCCTCAAAAAAGTCAAAGCGTTTTGGCGATCGAGCTTTCACAGCACATATGCACCGAAAGTCTAGAAATCGCTTCTAACTACGGCCATTACCTATGTGCATGCATCAATTAAGCCTCGGCTAAAGACGTATCTGTTTCGGTCAGATTTCGGTTTAACCCGGCGAATTAGTCTTTTTGTGTACCTGCGTGTGCACTTGTGAATGATTCAGCGCCTGTTACTGGCCAGAAGACCTACTAAACATTGCCCTGAGAGTTACCTTGTGTGATTTATCATGCCGGCCCAAGCATGAATCTTGTTTTGCTGTTGATTCTCTTGCGTTGACTTTTAAAGAGAGGGGATAGAGATTTTGTTCTCTTAATCCGTAACGACCCGTTATTAATATTATTATTACTGTGACTAGGAACTGCTCCGGTAAAGACTCTGCTTACCAAGCGACATGATGATATGGATTCAATGACACCTATCAGCTCTAAAACTGTGACGTGTTAGGTTATATCTGCCGATATATATATATATATATGTAACCGAGTTCCAGGGGTTAGAGGCTAATTCCCGCCAAACCCCGCCCTACAACGGCCACGCTGCCGCTCGCCATGCCGCCGAGCTAGGGTAAGACGAGCGGCCGTCAGGTTAAACATCTTTATAACGCATGCGCAAACAACAACAGCTGAACTAAACAAGTCTAAAGGGATGGTCCTATACACAGTACACTACGGGGGCGCAAGATGACGCAGCAAGCGCGAACAAACGTGTTAGTTGGGGTCAGTCGGCTTCTGCAGTCCTGTCGTTGTACCAACTCCAACACTACGAGCGTACGCCGTCCAAAACCCAGCTGGCTGAGTAACTGCTGGCTAGTCTGAGTCGACAACTACCACAGTCGTAAGCTTCCACCGAAAGACGCCAACACACGGGGTGGGGGGTAACGAACACGCTACACGGGAATGCGGAATAAAAACAAGTCAACAACGAGCGAGCTATCCAGCTCCGCTCGGGCCTTGAGTATTCGTTCCCTTGCGTGCGTGGCAGCATCCCCGGAGCACGCCTGCACGAATCCAGGTGCATAACTCGGCGAGACCGGGAGCCTCCAACACCACGACTTACTTGGCCAACTTTCCGTACCCAAGAGCCCCGGTGACCTCTCGTCACCATACATTCGGCAATGAATAGGTCAGACCCCGGCATATCCGGTGACCCTCATTACAGCCGCCTGGTCCCAGCCAACCGAACCCAACCTGGGTACATATATATATATATATATATATATATATATATATATATATATATATATATATATATATATATATATATATATATATATATATATATATATATATATATATATATATATATATATATATATATATATATATATATATATATATATCGGCAGATATAACCTAACACGTTACCGTTTATATCGGCAGGTTGAGAAACGGATACAGAGCAAAGTTCTTACGCTGACCCCACAAGGCCCACCACGGCTTGACTCCTTCTTACCTTATGAACTGCTGCACCAGTTTCAGCCTCTTCGCGCCCTCAGGTCCTGTGTGGACAATAACTTAGCTGTTCCATTCATCCGCTTAAAGACCGTTGGCGGCAGAAGCTTTAGCTCTGCAGGTCCTACGCTGTGGAACTCGCTTCCACAATTCTTACGCAACGACAACTACTTTCTTGTGCTGCCGACGATAGCCCATCCTTTTCAGCGGTCCTGAGCTGCTACTTCCATGCTACTCACTACCTCAACTGTTCTCCTGATTCTACTGTGCTTCCCACTTTCTCTTTGTTGCGTGAGATGATGTCTGTTGGCTACCGAATGCGTACCGAAAGCCGCTTAGGCTGTGAGTGCGCTATGCAAAACTCTCCTGCGCAACACCAACATAGTCTTTATGACTTTGTGGAGTTACAGACGGAGATGCATTCCATTAAATTACATATATTATTTTTGATTCGTGATCTATAACTGCTAAGAAGCGGTTATGTAATAATCTATGGATTCCAGTGGCTATGGACCGATTATGCGACCATCTGTGGATTATAATGGTTAGGATCCGGTCATGCAATAATCAACGGCTGGGCGGCAGGAAAGCCGAAGTCATGTAATAGTCAGTCGGATGTGCTCTAGGCTTTGAACCAGGCAGCACATATGCCCTAGCATTCAAGCCAGGCTGGAGAAGCAACCGATGCTTTGCTCAGCTCAGCTGATTAATCATGGAGTAAATGCACTGCAATTTACAAATGAATAACCTTGTTAATTTGATGCAATGCTGATGGGCGTGCCTATAATTGCTGACAGCTGTCATCGTTAGCTAAGATTTAGGCATCCCGCAAAGCCTTAATCTACCATTTGCAAGTACGGATAATCACGGCCAAGTGACACTTGCATCAGACAAGGACACCACATAAACTTATGGCGAGATGAAATGACGGTATCCTTTACAAATGCAAGCAACCCAACAGAGTAAGCAAAATCCAGCAGAACTAGCAGAGAGCCTTGAGCCTACCTTGCAAAAGTACCGGTGATCTACAATCTTAAGTGGCAGCAATGGCCGACGACGAGTAGTTCGGAAACATTACGAATTGGTCTCACTTCGTTAAAAAACCTCGAGTAATGCGTTGGGTTGTCCGTATATACCCGTATATTGATAGAAAAAAGATTAGCTGATTAGACAGCCTCATATGTATAGCGGTTGAAGTCCCTAAATGACTGTCACCGCTTGCAGTCGGCAATACAGGATCGCTCACTGCAGGATTCGAACCCACGACTTAGGTCGCAAGAGTGAGCACCCTACCTCCTGGGCTTTCAAGTCAAGCAGCGCCATGGCTAGGAGAGTACTCGGTTAACTAAGAATACGCGATGACGAGGACACAGTCTTGCCGGTATGATATGGAGAAAGGAGGCTGAGCGGCAAGCATGTTTTCAGCAACGCCGTCCTACTTTCTCGCAATAGACTGGGATGTGATCACGTGACCACAGCCCCCCCCCCCCGCTTCCTGAATCCAGGAACCAGCTCAGTCACAAGTCTGACTAAATGCGAGCAGGATGCGGCTGTACCCACTGCTTCCACCTCTGCAAGCAACTACTATGGCTACTTCCGCTTCTGCTGTTACTACTTGCACCTCTACTTTCAGCAGCAGCAGTAGCTGCTACAGCAGCAGCATCTGGAATATTGAGATCCCTCAGCGGCTCTTAAGAAGGGGTCATGGGCAGTCTCTGAGAGTAATCTTTGCAGCCCTGGCGGCTGCTGCAGTCTGGCCGCTCGGCCCAAGTGGCCGGTGGGTGCCAGCTCCTCCACTAAATGGCAAGGCAATCGAACAAGTGTCAGCCGACGGAACCCTGCTGCAGCAGTACGTCTGATCCACAGAAGAAACGCAGGAGCGGGCGTGGCGGGCGAAGCTTCGCAGGCACCCGAAATAGACGGTCCCCCAACGCACGCACGCGCGCGCGACGCGTCTCCGGAAAAGCCACCACCACAGCGGCGGGTAGTTTCTAAAAAGAAAAAATACGAGGCGGCAAAAATAAACCGGCCGCACCAGGTCGCCGGGTGGCCCGAGCAGCCACACCGGCACCAGAGCCCGGCGGACGCCTATCACGCACGCGTCGACGGAAGCGGTGCTAGGGACGCCGGAAGACCGCCCCTTGAGTGACCCTCGGCGGCCACCTTTCCGGGCTGTTGCCCGACCGATGCCACCAGAGTGAGGCCGTCGCTCGGGAAAACAAACATGGAAGCCGCCGCATTGTAACCGGCTCGCCGTGCAGCTAGCCGCTGATGGATAAGCGGCTGGAAGATATTCTGTCCCTGCTCCCTAGGGAGAGCATCGCCGTCAGGGAGGCGGAGCTGTCAAAAGTACTCAACGACTTGAAGCTAGAAATCGAAGAAAATGAGCTGGTGCACGGCATTCCGCAGAAAATGCCGAGGTTCGAAGTGCGGCTCGCGATGTGCGCCAAAGACGCTGGCGCCTGCCTTTGCCCTGAGCCGGTGACACGAGGTCACTTCTTTTTGCAGTTCAGTGGCGCTGCCGAAAGACGCCAACTATTTCGCAAGTGAGCGTAAGCTCGTAATCAATCGCCTCCTCGAGGTATCGATTTGGATCATTGCACGCGCGTTCTCAGACGCGTTCCCCAGTCCGCCGAGCGGCGGTGCGAGATCGCTCGCAGCGCTCCCGCAGCAAGCGAGCATTCTCCTCTTGTCCTTTCCGCGGAGTGCTGCCAGAGGCGGCGCGATCCTGTGACAAGTGCATGGCCCGATCGCTTTTGGTGCCGTGTGACACACACGCACGCAAAGAGGCACACTCGCACGGTTTTCTTCCGTTGTTAAGATTTCCACATATGTGGATGTATCCTTACATATTCACATAGCCATCCGTATATCCCCTATTCGTGCCATTTTCGTTTTTCAACCTTGTGCACCACAATAATAATAATTATAATACATTTGTATAGCGCAGTCAAAGAACTTAATCTCTGAGCATGTGCTGGAAAGGAAGTATGATCAAATGTTTAGTGATAACATGCACAACGTCAACAAGCATAGCATGGTTAGGGGTGTCATGCACAGGGTCAGCATGCAGCTATGGTTAGCTATAGTTAGTTATTGCAACTATAGTCAGCACGCATACGCACACAAAGGACGAATGACGAGGACCCACTAGATGCTGTGATAAACAGATGCCAATCTAACCTTTTTTCAAGTATCGTCAAGTGCCACTGATAACTTGCCTAGGCGTGCCTAATATTACAAAATAAATGACTCGGCCAGAATATTTTTTGTAGCTTCTTCGTGGAATTTTGTTGTGCTGTTCCTAAGCACCCTTTCGATAGATGCACTCAGAGCTCAACAATCGAGTATGCCGGCTCTTGCCTACCTAGTACTGCAAAATTAGGACTCGGCATAATTACGTGGCTCCATTCGTGCATCGTCTAGGCATTTGCAACTGCCACCCTTCACGTCTTCATGCCTATGCCATATGACACATCGAGTTGGTGCAAAACTCTGCACGTAGGCTTATTTTAATGTGGGCGATACAACTACCACTTCCTGCACTACTTCCGTGTGACCTGCACTATCAAGCAGGGCATCAGGACCATAAGATCGTGTTACTCGATTTTGGGTCTTTTTGCTCCACCGATCACATTTGCCATTTAAAATGCTTACCCTGCTTAGGCGATGCCAATGTAGTGCTAATGCCTTGAATGGCAGAGGAGCTAATGTTCACGAGGCATGTTTAAGCCCAGCTTAATTCTATTCCTACAGTTGGTGAAGGCAGATTAGAGAGGATAGCTGTAACAACATCAGCACCCCAATCAAGTCTGCATAATTTCAGTTACATAACATTGCAGATATCTAAGCTCTGGTGAGATAATGAAACCCCTGCCAATTCTTCCGTGCATTCGTGATATTCCATCTAAATCTCTATAACCCTCTGCTTTCAGGGCTACATGCCTAAGTAAAAAATATGTATTTTTATTATTATTATTGTAGGACATTTCAATAGCACCCTAAGAGAACTAAACCTCTTCCTAAGCTCTTAACAGAAGCTGTGAATGAAGCATGGCAATTGGTTAGTGGCAACATCCTCAGTGTCGGAATGCATAAGCACACAAAGAACAATTCAAACAACCCAGCAAATAAGACACTGAAGTTGGTGCAAAACTCTGCAGCTAGGCTTGTATGTAGTGAATGCCACAACTGCCTACTCGCACGACTTCTCACTGACACCTGCACGGAAGCAGGGTATCACTTTAAGGTTGTCAGCACTTCCAGGTCCCTTCATTTTCTGGCTCTGGCCTAATAATCCGAAATGCTTGCTAACTGGGCATTTCAGCTCCCACAGCAGGGTTCTTCATTTAGCTGTGCCTGTAATTAGCTTCACGTCCTTTGAAATCATGTCCTCCGTTGGAATCCTACCAAAACCTGAAACTCGCCGTCGACTGGCAGCACGATTTCCCTTGGCTAGACGATATATTGTCTCGAGTGAGCTTATGCCTGCTAAAATTGTGCACACCGGTGCTAGCTAGAAGCAAAGTAAAGTTCGGTTTATTTATTCTACAGCCTCATCTACATAGTGGCAAAAGTGGGCTGTTAAGTATAAGAGCCTTACGCCAGTGGGCTAAGACCCAGAGGCTTACCAGTTGATGTGCTTTCTTTCCAGCATACTTGGGTATAAAGTATCTGGAATGAGATCTAGTTTCCATGCGATGCTACACAACTGTTGTTTTTAATTCCTATAATTGCAAATCAGGCTCCAAAACAGTGAGCAGATTGTCACTAATCAGTTTATAGTCTTTCCAGCCCATGTAAAGCAGCTAAGAATATGTTTATTTTTCTTGAGGTGCTATACTAAGACTTTATTTTACATCGGCCTTCTTAGGGCAAATTAAAGATGGATGATCAATCAGCCACATGCCAGTGTAGCAGAGCTGCAGTCTAGTGCAGGACACGTGACAGTTCATGCTTTAAGCAGCAGCATCAGCTAGCACTTGCAGTCAGCAGCGCCGTCATCGCTGGGCCGGCTGCTTCAAGTGCTGCGATCGCTTCCCGAGCAGCAGCGCGGGCAGCGGTCCAATCTTGGACACCACTCCAGAGCAACACCCCATTCCGTGAAAATCCTGTGCACCTTTTCATCCGTCGCTTTCCCTTGCTGCTTACCTGCAGAAGGCCGGTCGCATTGGCCGTCGTTGTTGATCGGACTGTACTGCTGGGTGAGCATGTGGTTATTTTTTGCGGCTACCTCTTTTAGGGATTTGCTACCGTCTCGGGTGATCGTTGTATGCGCTATGCCTCGATGAGGTTGGGGCCCGGTGGGAACCCTGTCGCCACTGCTCTCCGTGTATGGCAAAAGCAGTCGAGGCCAGGCTGGCATCATTTCGGCAAGCATAAATGCCTAACCCGGCAGCAATCTGCTGCTGCCGCTGCCACCCGCTGCCCCACGTAGTCCACATTGTAAGAACTTCTGAATTCGTATATTCAAACTTCAAACCTTGCTAGTAATTTCCAGTCTGGCTTTAGAGATAATCACTCCACAGAGTCAGCATTGCTTAGGGTGTACAACGACTTACTTTAGAATGCAGACATGGGTAGAGTATCTCTGCTTGTTTTGCTTGATCTTTCGGCAGCTTTTGATATTATTGATCGCCAAGCTCTTCTAGAGTGCCTCACATCTCGCCTGGGCATCACTGGCACTGCTCTGCAATGGTTCAGGTCCTAACTCAGTGAGAGACTCCAGAGTATTGATGTGAATGGACAAAGATCATCCGAGGTACCTCTGAAATGTGGGGTACCTCAGGGCTCCGTGCTTGGTCTGGTTCTTTTCACGGTTTATATTACCCCTCTTGCCGACGTGATTGCCAAGCACAATCTAGGCTTTCACTTCTGTGCAGATGACTCTCACTTGTACCTTTGCATTGATCCCTCCCAGTCTTCGAGCACCTCAATTTCTCTCAACTCCCTTGCTGCATTTATTGATGGCATCCGCACATGGAAAGCAGCAAATTTTCTTAAACTAAACGATGATACAACTAACTTATTAGTTATGGGCACACCTAGTGTGATTTGGAAATTGGAAAGGCTGATGTTCAAAACTGTCTCTGCCAGCATATCTCCAGTTGAATCAGCTTGAAATCTATGTGTCATGTTCCAAAGTGCCCTCTCGTTAGACGACCACAGCAGCTCCAAAATCAATTCAGCCTACTTTCAGACACATAACATTGCTCAAATTCGGGCTTGTTTAGGTAATGATAACACGTCTAAGTTGGTCCATGCATTTGTGACATCCCATCTTGACTTCTGTAACTCACTGCTTACTAGCCTACCGGCATGAGCGATCAGGCACTTACAGCTGGTGCAAAACTCTGCAGCTAGGCTTGTCTGTCGTGAGCTTTGCAGTTGCCACATCACGCCACGCTGACCTGCACTGGCTATCAGTCAAGCAACGGATCGACTTCAAGGTTTTGTCACTCACTTTTAGGTCCCTTCGTTCTTTGGCTCCAGCCTATATCTCAGATCTACTCCCCCACCAGGCCAAGCATCGTACCACCTGCTTTTTGGAATCTAACAGTTTATCAATACCTCGTACAAGATCAAATCCTTTGGAGACCGTAAATTTAGTTCGTATACTCCCAAAGCCTGGAACTCACTCCCGAGTTGTGTCGCGACATCCCCTGACTTGACCACATTTAAAAAGAACTAAAAAAACACCTAATTAGGACAGCATTTAGTGGGTCCCTGTGATTCGTCGTTCATGTGCTTATGCATATTGACACTGTGCATGCTGCAACTAACCACACTTGCATGCTGATTCTGTGCATGTCACCCATAACCATGTTATTCGTGTTGTTTATCAAGCATGATATAGTACACCATTCAATCGTGTTCCTGCTTGCAGTAAATGTAATGCGCCTAGAAAGAGATTGAGTTATTTTAGGGTGGTTTATCAAGTGCATTATGATTATTATTATTATTGTAACGATGCTGCTTGTAGGTCAGCGAGGCTCAGCCGATTGTGCTGCAGGCCGACGTCATGCTGGAGGAGATGAACGCCTGCAGCAAGTCCGAGTACACTGGCGCAAGCATTCCGCTACTGCTTCACCAGGTGCCAGCGCTTGCCGGCCGCCGCAGGTGGCACCATTCCTGCTGCCACCCGCACTCCGCTGCTGCTGTTGCGTGGCAGCAAATAGCCAGCTGGCCATCCCCGGCCTTTTCCCGAGCTTGCAGCAGCTGCATCGCACCACTGTCCGGCCATTAGTGCATTCGGGTCGTGCCAGATCGAGGCCGCTTGCAAAGCTTAGCAGCGCTGAGCTTTGGCTCAGACCAAACGAGGAAGCAAAGAAATGGAAATACTGCTTGGATCCGGATCCGCCGATGAAAAAACATGTATTAAATATTAACGCAAGATAAAGCCCCAGCCTCGGCTGCTGCTTTCACTTTCCACACGCAGCTGACTAAAATACAGATAGTGAATTCAGCAACCTCATCTCCATGGCACCAGACGAGCCTTAACGGCTTATAATACCTTTTGCAGTTGGCAATAAAGGATCGCCCTCTACAGGATTTGAACCCGCGACCTCGGTCGTGAAGAGCAAGCACTTTATCTCACGGCCTATCTCGGTCCTTAAGACTCTCTTCGTGTGGAGTCACTGAGATGACTTCGGCAGTGTTGCATGGATTGTGAGAGATTTACAATGTTTTCAGGGGAGAAGTGCTCGGATGCATGGCTAAATGAGTTTGCTGAGCTATGAATAAGATTTGCTAGTACTTTTTTTTACATTCAGTGGCTGAAGCAAGTGGTCCTTGGCGTTTTATTGTATCTATTCTCATTCTTTGCACCAGATATATGACACCGTATGAGTTGCGGACTGAGGATTAATATCTTCTATGCAAGTTTGGTAAGGTAGATGATGCCCGAAAAGTGCCGACTCATGATTGCCGTTTCTATACTCACAACAATTCAATTGCACGAAAGCAGATACGAGCAAGTCCGTACAGCAGATGCGGCAGATCACCACAGCCTTATGATAGACCTGAGCTTCGCCATTCAAAATGCAGTAGTGGGAGCTTTAGCAGCAGCGGCACTTTAAATGGCCCCGTTTCCTGCTGCCTGATATGGCGTTATTTTTCCTAGGCTGATGGTTCAGTTCCGGCCTACGGTCAAACTCTTGAAGATAGCATTTCCCAAGCCACAATTCACCTGCTAGATCAAAGGGGAATGAAAGAAAGTACTTATTATAAAATGTGTCTGACAATTCGATATTTCTTCTGATGCTTTTCAAAAGACAAATATGTGAGAAATGGGATCAAAATTGTTGACGACTTCCACGTAGAACAAAGAAGATTATGCAAACTGCATCAAATCCTGATGTAAACCGGAAGCAGCATATGAATGAATAGCAAATTTACCAATATGTGGCTGAATCATTTGTGACATGTAGACCTACTTGTCGAACCTTTGGTAGATCGAGGTACGTGCATGCAGCTTGTTGAGATGCATTCTTGTGGCTTATATGCAGCTTCATTTTCAGTGTAGCTTGAGGCCTTGTAAATTCCATAACTCTGCTAATGCTACATGTATCCGAGTGAAATATTGAAATGCAAGTTCAGCTCTGATTGTTTGACATTATTGGAAAAATCTCATTTTGGTTGAATACATTTTGTGCTGCTGGACGACTAGAAGATCATGCTGTATGCGGAGCTCCCGCGCTTGCTCATCTTGTAGTGGCCTTGCTAGGGCTTCATTATTTGAACTACTCTGCGAACGTCTCTGGACGAAGCTGAGGCATGAATCCCGTGTGCCTGTCAGTCTGCAACGTTTCTGCTCGCTAGTCTTGAGTTCAATCAGGTCAATCAAGTGCTGTAGCAAGATCCTGGGTTGTTCAGTTTGACCAGATGAAATGCTCTAAAAGTTTGTAATCTGTTACAAAGACACTGCTGTTTGTCAGAATTCCGAATGTGAATTAAGTAAAAGCTAAAGGTTAGCTGACTCAAAAGTCTTATTTAAATGGGGGTAGAACCGCCTTTACGGCCATGGCCCTGCTTGCAGCAGGCAATAAAAGATTTCTGCTGCATGATTCAACTGTACTTCATGACTCAACTGCATCACGAGAGTCGTGGAGTGCAAGCATCTTCTTTGCCTTGGGCGTACACACGGGGTCTGGTGCTAACAGCATGGCACAGGGTTGTTCAAGTTTCTCTGGTACACTGAGAGGAGGGCCTCCTCCAAAAGTCATTTTTAGAAGCTTCGTTGCAGCAAGTTGCAGGGAAAATGCAAGAAAGCTCTTGGCCAATGAGCTGCTGCTGCTGCCACCAGCTCACTAGGCTCACGTGAGTTGAGGTGCTCTCTTGCTTCACGATCTGCCGAACTCACGACCAAGGTCGTGAGTTTGAGTCCTGCGAGTCCTGTGGACTGCACGATCGTGCACTCAAGACTGTCTGTACCCAAACTGTGCTGGAGGAATATTCTGTATTTTTAGCTTGGAGCCCCTCACTGTATGAGGCTAGTTGCTTATCTGGCACAATTGTGCAAAGGAATTATGCCCGGGATGTTGTGGAGGTCCTGAAATGCTTCTGCCAACTATTCAGAAGTAGGCATGGGTGATGGTTTAATGCTAAGGCATATTATCCAATAAGGTGCACAGAAGAGTTGTGTAGATATCTAGCTAATGATATTAGTACTGTAATGTAATGTATCTCCTTCTGTGACTCCGTGAAGCCATAAAGACTATGTGGGTGTTATACAGGAGAGTTTTGTATAGAGCACTCACAGCCTAAGCGGCTTCCGGTACGCATTCGGTAGCCAACAGAGTCTCGGAGTGTTTTTCTTTTTTGTGCTCTGCGTGCTTTTGCAGTGCATCCTGCTGGGTCAACTTGTACGTCCCCATCCCTCCTGACTTTACCCCTTAACTAGATTGAATGGACACCTGCAGACTGGAGGAGATTCGTTCAGCCAGCTTGCTGGTCTATCTGTGCACTCGGGTGCTTACAACTGGAGCAAAACTCTGCAGCTAGGATTGTCTGTCCTGAGCATCTCAGTTGCCACAGCACACCATTTCTCGCCGACCTGCTCTGGCTACCTACCAGTCAAGCAATGGATCGACTTCAAGGTTTTGTTGTTCACTTTTAGGTCCCTTCATTCTTTGGCTCCAGCCCACCTATCAGATCTACTCCCCCACCCAGGCTAAGCATGCCACCACCTGCTTTTCGGAACCTAACTGTTTACTTATATCTCGTACGAACCTCAAATCTTTTGGAGACTGTGCATTTAGTTTGTATGCTCCGAAAGCCTGGAACTTAATCCGACTGACGTCACGACATCCCCTGACTTGACTACATTTAAAAAGTAATTAAAAAACCTATTTAGGACAGCGTTTAGTGGATCCCTGCGATTTGTTCTTATGTGTGCTGACACTGTTGCATGCTGCCACTAACCAAATTTGCATGGTGACCCTGTGCATGTCACCCCTAACCATATTATTCATGCTATTTATCAAGCATGATATTTCCACTCGCCATTCGATCGTGTTTTCTTTGCAGCAAATGTAAAGTGCCTAGAAAGAGATTGAGTTCTCTGAGGGTGCTTTATCAAGTATATTATTATTATTGTTATAAGATTATTATATATATTATATAATATCATTATCCTAATCCTTTCTTCCTTTACAGCGTGTGTAGTCATGTAGTTACAAAAATAATTGGCTCTCTATGCGTGCTATACAATTGAAATGTATTATTATTATCATTGCTATCTTTAACTGACCTGCAAATGGAGTAGAGATTCCAAATGAATGCCAAATGCACCTACGTGCACATACTCATTCTAAGGAAAAATGCTGGCTACAGCCGCATGTAAGCCCATGTGCTGTAACTGAGCATAGTTGGCGAGTGCCTGCAGTCACGCATAGTGTCAAACCATGATAGCATGGACAATGCAAAAGAGCTAAGCCCACCAGCTACCGGTGAGTAGCTATTTTTTTTTATTCCGACTCTGGTTAGTGAAACCTGGAAAAACCGTGAAATTCTAGCTTGCTTGCAAATAGACTTGCTCGAGCTTTCTGTGGCAAGTGGCCTCCGAGTGAGCCTCTGGACACCGCTAGTCGACCTGGCCACCTGTATCATGACTCCCAGCAAGCCTGTATTATGTATGCCCCAACTTCTGGCATGCCTCAACTTCTGGGGTCAATGTCAAGTCACAAGCAGATAATGTCTTGAGTGCCGCGAGTTAACAGTGCAGTTCACTCGGTCATTTTAGGCATCCGCATGTGCCCTGAAAACGCCTCGTGGTGGTGGGACCTTCTGTTTGTTGGTTCCCTATTACCTGCTGCTGCACTGTCCCAATTTGACAAGTGGTGCCACGGAGGGAACTTGGGTTGACTGGGTTCACTTGACTTGCTCAACGGCTGCCCCCTCGTCACGGGCTGGCGCTGTCTGGAACCACTTTGCGTTTCGTGCAGGACTCTATGCATGAATTGGCTGTTGCTTAGCTACGACGCGACATTTGGGCTCTGCTCTCAGAGCTCGTCTCAGCTTGTATTGATCTCGCTGACCTGCCGAGTCCTATCGCCTGTGCACGCCTGATTAAATTACTATGGCCCATGGTTCGCCCTCTGTTTCTTGAGGAAGCTCGTGTTTGCGTGCACCATTGTGTCGCGCGTGCTTCTGTGGATAATGGTTAGCTGTGATTGCAAACATAGCACCATGGCCGCCACTGGCTCTGCTCTGCTGGCACCACTGTTCGATGCTCGAGGGGATGCTCGACCAAAGTGTGACACTTCGGCTGATTTGTCTGTTTGTGCGAGATCTTTTCTACACTTCGTCGTGTTGTATCCTTTATGCAATGGTCGCGCTGTGAATGCTGCTGCCTGCATACGTGCAACCCAGCTACACCACCGGGTGCTCGTATGCAATGTGTCTCCAGCTGTAACTCCACAAAGGCCAAGTGGGTGTTGGGCAGAAGTGGTTTCTATAGTTGCACACTCATGCACTAATGCACAGGCTAATTTACTTATTGTTTAAGTTGTGCTCGAACGTATTATCTCAAACTAAAAAATCTCATTTTCTAGAGGAGCCGTTCGAAGTTGAAGAAGCTTTATTTTTCAATGCCCCCTTTTACTTAGCATGACATTTGAATTCTGCATTGTATTCAGAAGAGCCATATAGTCATTGCTGACCTCAGATCTGCTGATGCTATCAACTCTCGGGGTTGGGCAGGGGTTGCTACGGTCCTTCTGCACCAACTTTCTCCTTGTGCCTTGCTGTGGAGGCCTTGACCTGGGGCTGTTTTAAGTGCAAAGTGTTGCTGCAGCAGCAGCAGCTCGTCTAACTTGGACCGTCCAGCTGCCCCTCTGACCTCTTACCTCTGACCGACCTCACATTTTTCGGGAGATCGTGCCATTAGTGCATAAACAGAAGAATTCTCCGCTAACTGACTTCATGGCTTCCTCTGTCTTGACATATATAGCAAAACTGAAGACCCACCTGCAGGAAAATGACCAGGATTTTTGTGAAGGGGTGAAGACCCCCCCCGAGTGATTAAATTTATAATAATTATTAAAAATGTATCTCCGTGGCTCTGCAACTGACCAGCTGCTTCTCCTGCTACCACAGACGCTGTCACCGTGTGATCCGTACTGCACGAGCTTATGCGTACTGACGAGCTTATGCGTACTGCAGCTGTGTATGCTACTCTCTCACTAATCATCCGATATATGTCCTTTTTTGGCCTACCACTGAGAGTGGAAAGCGATTTGGATTTCTTGACTCACTAGCAAAATGCTTGGTGGTAACTATCAATATTAGCACTAGCAGATGCTATGAGAGCCGTGAGGGGCACGTTTCTGCCTTCCGAATCGCCGAGGAGTGCAGTTTGTGTGCTCACCGCAGCCTAGGCCTGTGGCCTGGCCCTCTTGTAAAGAACTCGTGGCATCTATTTCGTTGACGATTCGCGACGTTTTGCCCTCTTTTTTTGCCTCAGTACTTCTCCAACCGGATGCACGATCTGGCGCAGGCCAAGTACATGCACATGCTGCGCTGGAAGCGGTTCTGCAATGACAGTGGCACGGTGGAGTCGCTGCATTCCAGCTATCTGCAGAGGCTGCTGTGAGTGGCCCTGACCGAACCACGCACGTGCCAGTGTGGCCTTGACCCCACCGATGCATGAAGCGTTTGCGATTTTTCTGCTTTTACCATTTTGTCTACAGGAGCGTTCTGCAGGGGCGGGTGCATCTCGCTTGCGTCGGTGAGGAGCTATGCGTATCGTGCACGATGCAGTGACAGTTGGTCAGCAGCATGCATGTACTGTAACCCGGCGAAGTTCAACGAGTGGGAGCAGGAGAGCAGCGCTAGAGAGCTCTCTACGGTGTACTCAATCAGCGGCTTTCCGTGCACCTACTCTTGCCCGCAGACTTCGTCTTGTAAAACAAAGAGAAATTGAGAAGCATAGCTGAGTTAAGAGGGCAGCGGAGAAAGTGTGTAGTAGCGTGAAAGTAGGGTGAAGGACCACTTGCAAGGATATGTCAGAGTCGGCAGCAGGACAGATGACGTCACATAAGAGTTATGGACATAAGATATATGTCACATAGGAGTGAGTTCTATAGTTTAGGACCCATGGAGCAAAGTCTATCACCATCAGTCCTTAAGCTCATGGATGGTGGGACAGCTATTTTATTGTCCTCTAGTCTGACAGCTGTAGATACACGAGAGGCCTGACCACGTAATGTGCCACAGTTCAGCTGGAGATGAAGGAACAGAGCTACGGCTGGCCTTGTGGGTCACGGGAAGAGTTTTTTCTCTGAATCCGTTGATTAGCTGTAACTGATTGCAGCTCTTTTTCTAAAGGAGTCACTTGACTGAATTGGTTAGAATTAGAGGCAAGCCTTGCAGCCTTATTCGTCACCAGCTGCAGATGCAGAATGACCTTTTTTGGTTGCTTTACCATACAGTACGAAACATAGCCAATGCAATTTACAGACAGAGCACTACTTACCATCTGTGAGCTCTTCGGAGAGCAGTTGCAGTAGGCAAGTTCCCAATCCTTAACTGGGATTGCCTATTACTCGCTGCCGAGGCAGCCTTCTAAATGAAACTCTTTTCAAATTCAATTAGTCGTCTAAGAGGATGCCTACATTTCGAGCACCTCTTGATGATTTGCATTGTAGCAACTCAAAGTGGCAGAACAAATTTCCTTGTTTTAACTGCATGTCTAGGGTTTCCTATGAGGAGGAGCTTGGTTTAATCTTTGTCTAGCTAAAGGACTTTGGCCAGCATCCAAGATCGAATGTCAAGAAAGCAGCCATTCATTTGATAGATTTCAGCAGCTGATTCAGATAGTGTGAACGACTAGTAATAATAGTAATAATAATAACATAATAGTTGTATAGCTCTTTACAGGAACCAAATCGGTTTCTAGGCATTTTACATATGTTGTAAGGGGTGCATGTCGATTAGCTAGTGATAGTATGCACGCTGTCAACACTCATTAGCAGACCGAGAGAATTTCACTTAGACCCAGCTAATGCTCTGAAGTGCAAATACGTTTTAGCTTCGTTTTAAATGACAAGTCAGATAATGTCGTGACTTCAGGGGGAGTGAGTTCCAAGCCCGAGGACCATACAAGCTAATCACACGGTTGCCACAGGATTTTCGATAGATGATCGGTTGGTACTATACCCAGCCTGATCGGGAAGTAGTTCGGATAGGTAGGCCAAAGCAAGAGAATGAAGGGACCTACAAGTAAGTGGCAAAACCTTGAAGTCGCCAGGCTGCTTAATGGGCAGCCAGTGTAGATGAAATGTGAGAAGGGATGTGATGTGGCAACTGCAATGTCCACGAAAGACAAGCCTATCTGTAGAGTTCGCTGGATTTTATTAATATATGGTGCATCACTATCATTATATTACAATAGATGTGGTAGCCGATGTCATGGGGTCTCGATCAAGTTCACTGATAAGAGCTCTGTTTCAATGAAGAACAGCTAAGGGCTGAGTACAGACCTTTGTGGAACTCGACGGGTTACTGGTGTGCTACATGAGACTTGACCACCACACGACACAGGCTAGACATGGCTGGATAAGTACGGTTTGAACAGTGCCAGAACCTCGTCTGTTGGACCGATTGTTGATCTCAGTTGTTGAAGTATAATTAAAGTATAATTTCGTGACCAATAGGTTCTAATGTATCCGATTGATTGAGCAGGGTCTAGGCTGTGCCACTTTCAATGGAGTAGTGACGTTTGTATCCTGACTGAAATTTTTATTAAACTATTCTTGCCTGTAGGCTCCACGAGCTTTTTAGCAATAATTTTTTCGAGTAGTCTCAGGCATTAAAAGAAAGAAGGGAAACTCGGTGATAATTAAATATTAACCTAAATCCAATTTATCTTTTATCTGGACATTGAATGATGGTCTATTTGAATGGTTTTGCAACATAATCTGCATCGAGTAAGGCTTACAAACTTAAGTTTGTCGTCAGACTCTCGCATTGAAAGCTGAAGAAGTTGAAGAACTCTTCCGATCTATGGGTTTAATTGGGAAATATATTGTGCTTTTGTGTATTTATCTCAAATGATGATGGATTGCACCAGCCAGTTGTGTGAATATATCATTTTGGTTGGTGCACCGTCTCAGCCCAAGTGCAGAATATACAGAAACTACTTTCTTAAGCCGGAGGTCAATCAGCAGGTGAAACATACTGCCAGCACGATGTACATCCAGGATCTCATTTTATGGCTGGTAGCTCCTCTGTACCTGACCATTGACGATTCGTGGCAGTTGCCGTTGGCCATTGCATTTTTGAACCAGCTCAGTTTGTCATTTCTGGCTCTGAGGCTCTTACCAATAAGACCATCGATAGCTATAGTGTCAGTGACTGCCTAAAGTCTACAATTTTCTATGGGCTTTCAAGAGAAGTTCTAAATAAAGGGAGATTTGTTCAGGTGTAGCCGATGCACGCGAAAGCTACTTTTGACGATTGTCTTTGGGTGACAGGTGTGGCCACATCAGGGAAAGTATGTCCGTGGAAAACTTTACAATCTAGTATGAAATTCAACCATAGTTAATTTGTAAACAATTCTGTCCCAACATGTTGCATTCCTGCAGACTCCATTGGTTTTCGTTAATCGGTTGTGTTTTTCCTATATCTTGTTAGACTGAGGCAAGTTCAGCAGTCCATGACTTTTATCGCAATTTCTTTCGGCAAATGAAGGATATGGTTGGTTATCCTTAGATATTGACCTCCACTTTCGGAGCACAATGCAAGCATCCTAGCATACTAATTGGTCGTTTTTAGAGCACTCTAAGAGAAGTAAATCTCTTTATTATTATTATTACTATTATTATTATTAAATGCAGATGCTTTAAAAATCTTAGCAAAAGAAGCGATAACCCACTAGGTAAAGCTGTTGGCTTTTCACGACCTCGATCCCGAGGATGTGGATTCGAATCCTGTGGTGGGCGATCCTTTATCGCCACTGCAAGTGAAAGCGATAGCCCTAAAGGCTCTTCTGTTGCTATAGAGAAAAGGCTGTTGAAACAGCTAGTATTTTTTAATAACCAAGTGTGCTTGAAATGCACGGCGTCATGCTTAGACAGGCATGCATAGCCACGCAAGGATGGTCCAGCGGTGAAGGTGCTCGCCCCGACTAAGGTCTGGATGAGGTCGTGGGCTCGAGTCCTGAGGCATATGTGAAGCGCCTGAATAGATTTAGTTCTCTTGGGGCGCTATACAAATGAATTTTATTGTACATTAAAGGATCGTGCTTACACCAGCATTCAAATACAAACTATAATGTTATGGGTTAAATAACAATTTTTTCTTGAGTAATTCCCATTTATTTCAGCCAACCTTTTCAAGAGGAAATAAATGAGAGAGAGAGCCGCTTGGACTTTAAGTGCACTGCAGACAACTCTCTCATGTAACACCCACGTGGTCCTTGTGGCCTTGAGGAATTACAGACGGAAATACATTCAATTACATTAGACTAATCTTCTAATTAATAGAGGTGCTACGACAGGGAAAGATAGAGGGGGAGAGAGAAGAAAGGGAGATGAGAGATAGGAAAAGGAGAGGAGAATGTAGAGAAGAGATACGAGAGTCCACTCCGGCTGAGCTGGAGCTGCATGGATGAGATGTGTGGTAGGATGCTGAATGACGAGTGCTCCGACGTCATCGCTCTCTCTGTCATGTGACTGATGTGAGAGTAGTGCCGGTTCTGTGATTTATTCATAAGAGACGGCTCTTTATGCTTTTTGTTGGAGCTATAGTTAGCTGAGATATCACTGAGTTTTTTACTTCGCGAGAACTGTACAGAGCATAATAGCCGGTGGCACCGACACATATGCGATGGTCGATCAATGAGAAGATCTTTGCGAGGAACTTCCAAAAAAATTTCGAAGAACCAATTAGAACCGTATTAAAATTGCTACTAATTGACTGCTGGGAATGATGTAATAGAGCTATAAATGGTTTGATAGCATTCAGACCACGGTAAGTATCAGATTATTAGCCATAAATGCACCGAATAGACACCGTTGACCATCTGCTAGCTACCAGATTCACGGTCTTTCAATTGTGTAATTCTTGGGACTTTTTTATTATCCAATTTATGGTCGTGAATAGCCTACTTATCTTCTAGAACTAGTGGGATGCTTTAATGGTGAGCCGTGATGGCGCACTAGGTAAGGCGGTTGCTTTTCACGACCTCGGTCCCGATGTCGTGGGTTCTAATCCTGAGGTGGCGATCCTTTATCGCCACTGCAAGCAGAGGTGATAGCCTTAAAGGGTCTTCTGTCGCTATACAAAAGAGGCTGTTAAATCAGCTAGTATTAATTTTATTTTATTTTATTTTAATGCCAGTTGGGCAAAACATCATGCAGCTGTGCTTGCCTAAAGCTAGGTCGTGCACGACCATCAGTGTCTTACTGGCATGCCTTGATTGCAGGCTCCAGCCAGCCTGGCATACCAGCCTGGCAGCACTGCGATAGGCTAATTGAATCGACCGGCATTCGACTGCCACAGATCCTATCTTTTTTGGGCTTTAATGAAGGTGCTTTGTGTGCACAGCATTGCCCACACTGTTCTAGCCGCCTGAATTGTAGCTGCACTAGGCTAACCCTCTCAGGAAAGGTATGAGATGGAGAAGGGAGAGAGAAGAAAGACAGGAGAGAGAAGGAGCAAGAAAGGATGGAGAAAAGAGAAAAGAAACAAGAGAAGATTCCATTTGGGTTGAGCCACAAGGGGAGGGGGAGAGTGAATAGTATATTCAGACAATGCTTAGCTTGCCCTACTAAGATATCCCCGAGGTGCTTAGTGTCTAACACTCCACGTCTGCCAATTGCTGCTGCCTGCTTTTTTCTTTCTACTAACGGGTGGCTTTTACGATAGCTAGTCTGACGAGTAGGCACTCTCCCATTCAGTTGTATCAATGGAACTAACCCTCGGCTGTGTTTGCTTGCATTCAAAGAGTTCTTTTCTGAAAATTAATTATTGTGAATACTATATTTGCCTCTGCCAAGGGGCAAATTAGGGTATGGCAGTGAAGTTATACACCTGCCACTGTTAGTGAGTCCAGCTTGCGTGTCATTGTAACCAACCAGCTCTTTTGCAGTGACACTGTGAAGTTGTGCCTACATTTTTATTGAATAAATAATAATGTAATAGTAATACATTTGATATAGTGCCCTTGGGAGAACTCAATTGAATGATGAGCAGACTGCGTCTGTCGCTCGATTACTGGCACTTCCGGGAGGAGCCTCAGTTTAGTTTCTGTTCTGTAGTTACACTGCCGGCTGCTCTGACCCCCCCCACGGCACGAGCCAGTGTGCCGTACTCACGTGTCCTCAGGCTCAGCAGGCGCACCCCTGCAGGGCCTATGGCTTAAGATCTGAGGCCGTGCTCTTGCAGACGCATCGTGACTGAGTATAAGGACTGCAGCAGACGCTCGGCAAGGCTGGGTGTGGCTAGGGAGTCGGCACTGGCCGGCAACGACCTGGCAACCTACGCCGTCCAGGGTGAAGACCTTCTCATATACCTGCGCTGGCTTGTCTGTCAATTTCACTCGACGAAGCTGTTCAACCAATACCTGAAGGTAAGCCGTGAGAAATGGCTGCATTTGTACCTCCAGCTGCTGTAGCTCAACTCACGGTGGTTCTGACCACATGCTAAGTGCTTTATTTAATAGCTGGCTAGCACAGAAGCAACTCTGAGACATTTATCGAGCCGCTCATGCAAGCGAATGTGGCCAATAAGCCAATGCTTTCTTAACGGCATCTGTAAAGTGCCTAGAAATAGATTAGGTTTTCTGAAGGTGCCATACGAAGATATCAATAGTATTATCATTAATGTTGGCTTACGGGAAATAGGAGAAAAATTGTAAGGCTTGGATAGTTATCTCCCCAAAACCTAAGATGTATCTCTCCCAAGACTTCCTACTATTCGCATGACTAGAATAGATCGAGCAATGTCCGTGCTATCGTGCCAACATTAGCTATCTTTCGATGGAGCAATTGCTGTCTTGTCGACCTTAAGACATCCTTTGAAAGTCAAGGTCACAGTCTTTTGGCTGAATTGTAAGCCTGGCAAACTAGAAAAATCATTAGATTCAATACTATGCACTGTAAAAAGAAACGTGCCAAGCCCCCCCCAAAGATGGCTGA
Source organism: Cristatella mucedo (assembly GCA_009760855.2). Classification (NCBI taxonomy): domain Eukaryota; kingdom Metazoa; phylum Bryozoa; class Phylactolaemata; family Cristatellidae; genus Cristatella; species Cristatella mucedo. Next base: position 2,996,218 of record WPIO01000043.1, read on the forward strand.
CAATTGACCAAACAACTATTCGACCTAGAAAAAGATCACAAAATTATTAGATGTTTTATAATGAAGCACGATTGCTGGATTTAAAGATAAAGGGCGATAGATGAAATGTGTAGCAATACTTACGAAATTCACTCCAAAAATGACCTAGATAATGGGCGCACAAGCAGAGACGTAACTATATTCCAAATTTCAGGCCGATTGGTAGAGTATTGGCCACGTTAACGAATTTACAGTGCATAAAGCTTCACTGTATGGGAATTCGTTTGAAATTCACAAGCATGTACATCAAAATGTTGCGATTTGTATTCCGATGTGCTAAGGTTAATTAAGTTGGGACACAAGTGGCACAATCAATGATCGGAGACCACCTATTTGAGTGGACCATTTTGCTACTTTGCCTTATAGGCAGTGCATGCAATACAACACCTGCTGTATTCGAATTAGCGTGATTAGCGTGATCGTGATTTAGGAGTGAGGCTGTTTAGCATCGCTTGCAATTTTGCCTCGTATGTCAACCAATTCACAGCCTCTTGCTCACGGTGCATTACCAGTTGCTCACGGTTTCCAAAAGATCTCTCGGGTCTGCTGTTCTACAGCACTCAGCCTCGAGGCAGCCACTCGGCACGTGTGCCACAACCACAGCCTCATCTTGGTGTACAACCGTATCGATGCCCATTGTAGCCACATGCACAAGCCGATCGTCAGCTGTGCCTTCGTCTTGCTAACATTTATATAAATCTTATATTTGCAGATATCACGCGCTTGCATCTGCCTTGCTATATTCTTATACTGCTCCACTCCATTTACTTTTGCAGATCCTGCAGTGGTTTCACGTCATCCACAAGGCAGACGTTACTCACGTGACCAAGCCCAAGGAGGTATACACCGAAATGTGTCTCGTCCTGCTGATCGGTCATGTACCACCCGAACCACAGCACTTTGCGAATGCAGATTCTTTGCGAATGCAGAATCCTCTGCAGACAGTCGCTGGGCGCTCTTTGCAAGCAGACCGACCGACCAGAGGTTAAGCGGAGGTCAACCTTCGAGCTGCATTCCACCGACTTCTAGTGGGCTGCTTGCTCGAACCACGGTTGCATGTGATGGTTGCATTCTGCAACCTCCCCCCCCCCCCCCGAGTCTGACTGACAGCTAGATCCCGGTCTGATCTGCCTGGATGGCTAAAGGCCACTGCGGTCAGCTTTGCAGCTGTTGAAGAGAAAAGGCTGCTAAGCTTCAGCCACTTCTTTTCACAGAGTCCAATCTCCCTATTTGCCGATGCAATTACCGCGAAAATTCTGGCTTACGATTTTATAGAAATGACCCACGGATGTGCCTGCTCTTTGAGCCTACCTTCGGCTGTGTAATGGTGCAAAAATAAATTCTGGCCCGAATATACAAGGATAGTGAAGGCAAGCAGGTCATGCGTTTGCAGCATCCTGTATAGACTTCTGTAACTCACCACTCGTAGGTCTTCCTGCCGGTGCAATGAGCCGTTGATATTCGATGCAAAAGTGTGCCGCCAGGATTGTCTGTCGTAAAAGTCGAAACTGCTGCATTGTTCCTATTCTCAGCAACCTGCTCCTACCAAGCGGCATAGTAACTTTAAGATTCTGTTGCTCACTGTTAGATTCCTTTCTTACGAAACGACAACTGCTCTCCTACTGCCGGCTATGTCACATCCTTTTTAGCGGTCCTGAACTGCTACTTCTATGCTACTCACTACCTCAACTGCTCTCCTGACTCTGCTATGCTTCCCACTTTTTCTTTGTTGCGTGAGACGAAGTCTGTTGGCTACCGAATGCATACCGAAAGCCGCTTAGGCTGTGAGTGCGCTATACAAAACTCTCCTGCACTATACAAAACTCTCCTGTGTAACACCCACATGGTCTTTATGACTTTGTGGAGTTACAGACGGAGATACATTGCCTTACATTACATTCATTATTTTCTTCTGGCCAACCTGTCTGTGATACTTGCTAATCGGGCTTTGGATCGAACCACGCACTCTCCTGACTCCCGACACTTGATTGTGCCTCGAACGAATTTCCAATCCAAATGGCGTTTTCAGTTACTGTACGATCAAAGCCTGGAACTCGCTACTCAGAGAAATCACGTCAGCTCCTGATTTGACAACATTTTAAAAGGAGCAAAAAAGCCACCGGTTCTTCACAATGTTTGCTCCGTCCTCGTCAATTCGTCCTCTTTGTGTGCTTGCTCGTGCTGGTATTGGGCACACTATAACTAATTAATTGACAAGCATATTTTTAAGCTTATGGAAAGAGCCTAGAAAGAGATTAAGCTCTCCTGTTTGGTGCCATGTGAGTATTTTAGGATAGCAGCAGCCGCCATTATTGCTATTGCTCTATTATTATAGCTGTATTGCTATTATTATCATTGCCCGTTTGCTGTACGTCTCTTGGGGGGGAGGAGCAGCAGCTGGAGCTAACAGCTTTGTACATCACCTCCAAAGAAAGGCTAATGCACCTTGCGTGACGCGTGCCTTTCCTTTGTGTTGAGGGTCGGTGGCTGTCATCACTCACTCGGTATTGCAACTTGTCTCCTGCTGCCGACTGTGGCTCATCCTTTTCAGCGGTCCTGAGCTGCTACTTTCATGCTACTTACTCGCTACCCCGACTGCACTCTTGAATCTGCTATGCTCTTTGGTGCATGAGACGAAGTCTGTTGGCTACCGAATGCGCACCGAAAGCCGCTTAGGCTGTGAGTGCACTGTGCAAATCTCTTCTGCATAACACCCACATAGTCTTTATGGCTTTGTAGAGTTACAGCTGGAGATGCATCTACCCTAATCAACTCCGACCTCGATTTTGCTTGTACTGCCCCGAGTGATATAGCAAATCTTTTGAAGCGCTTGGGCTCACTTGTTCTCTCTCTCTCTCTCTCTCTCTCTCTCTCTCTCTCTCTCTCTCTCTCTCTCTCCGTCTCTCTCTCCTTCTCTTTCTCTCTCTCTCTCTCTCTCTCTCTCTCTCTCTCTCTCTCTCTCTCTCTCTCTCTCTCTCTCTCTCTCTCTCTCTCTCTCTCTCTCTCTCTCTCTCTCTCTTTCTCTCTCTCCTTCTCTTTCTCTCTCTCTTTTTCTCTCTCATGTCTCCACTATTGGCTTTGTACATGCCTTTACAAAGCTTATCGACAAAATCACGAGATTCTTCAGAATTAGAAAAGAAAGAAGAAAGAAAAAAGTGTGTCTCCATTGATGAAGGAGCTGTGATGGCTTCCTTTCATTTAATTGCCACAGCAAATTTCTTACTCAGACCGAAAGGCCTGCCATGGCTTGGCTACTTCCTACTTAGCTGAACTGATGCACCAGTTTCAGCCTCGTCGTGCCTTCACATCCTCTGTGGACAAGAAATTAGCCGTTCCATTTCTATGTTTAAAGATGGTTGGTGACAGAAGCTTTTGCTTTCCAGGTCCACGACTGTGGAACTTACTTCCGCAGTTCTTATGCAACGACATCTGATCGTGGCTAACCTTTTCCAGCCATCCTGAGGTGCTACTTCCATTCTACTATCTTCCTCGACTATCATATTAAATAAGCCACACATCATCTGTTCTGTGGTAGCTGAAGTGAAGTCTTTTGGTTACCGTGTAAGCACCGAAAGCTGCTTAGGCTTTGACTGCACTGTAGAACACTCTTCGGACTAACACCCACTTGATCCTTGTGGCTTTGTGGAGTTACAGACAGAGATTCATTCCATTACACTACAGTGGGCAATATAGGAGTGCCTGGTCCTCAAGCTCTGGGAGCATCCAAACTGAAGGAACGTCTCCAAACGATTTGACGTTCTTTAGAGGCAGAGTCAGAAGAACGTAAAGGGAAGCTGCTGATCTTGTATGTAACCCTGCATGTAACCTGGTCCGATCTAGCCGTGGTCTCAGATACTTCGGAATCAGAGAAGCATGCTGTGTTGTGCTCTGTAACTCTTCAAAGATGAAAGCTCGGTGCATCCGTGCGATTCATTGACTCGATTGCTCCCAGCACCTTGCTTATTCCGATCTACCTACTCCTCTACCCACCCACTCGTGCTACCTCAATCATCTGATTCAGATAACTTAGCTGTGCCTCTAACCAACCTCGCATCCATAAGCTGCCGTGCCTTGAAGTTCCTATGCTTCAAACGAAATCCTGGAGCCGATACAACCACGTCTCTCTCTCTCGATTGATGACACTCCAAGCAAAGCTAAAAGCCCACTTGTTCCTAACTGCATTTACCTCTGTCGTGCGACCCCATGATGCGTTCGCAACTGCTGTAGTTCAGCATGCCATTATCACGCATCTGTTGCACCGCTCTCTTTCCAGCATACGTGGTTTGTCTGTTGCTGGGCAGTGTTAGCCCGAGGAGGTAAGGTGCTCGCTCCTCACGACCGAGGTCGTGGGTTCGAATCATGCAGTTTGGTCATTCTTTATTGTCAACTGCAAGCGGTGGTGATAGCCAGTAAGGCTCTTCTACCGCTATGCAAATGAGGCTGTAATTATAATGATTATTAATATTATCATTTTCTAATCAATGCTGCATTTCTTCTTTCATGTGTGCTGAAAACCTTGCCATGCATTGCCGGTCGCTATCGAAGAGCAGAGCGTGAAAAGGCTAGTTGCTGTCGAGCAAACAATGGTCTCTGAGTAGGGCTGCTCCTTTTAATGACGATCAAGGTCAATTGGCTTCTGGGTTGGAGAAATCGCTGCTTGGCCCTTAATGGCAAACTCGTCTAAGAGGTTGTCATCTGCCTTTTTATGTCTGCAATTGAATGCCGTGCTCGGCGGTCAAGAATCAGGTAAGCCTTGAGGAAGTGTGCAGCCACTTGCAGGCTGTTCCAAATTTTATATCAAAGCAAGTTTTTTCAAGCGAATGGTTTTTGGGTGCGCTGCCCAACTACATGACAGAACCAGCTAGTGCCACTGAGAACTAGAAACAGCAGTCCCAAAATAACTATCAAGTGCAATATTATTATTATTAACTACGATAGCTGAAGCGGGCTACGTACGGAACTAAGTGACACTTAGCAGTTGAAGCTTGCTTGAACGTGTGTGCCTGCTAGTCTTTCCTTTTCCTATCCTGTCCTTTCCTATCCTGTCCTTTGCCTTTTCGTGAGCTTACAGCATTCGAACCTATCCTACTAGCTTCTGTCTTTCCTATCTGGCCAGCAGCTGCTGCTCCAGCAGCTGCTGCAGCAGCCTCCCGCCCTCCCAGGCATCTTGCTCGAGCAGTGTTGGAGAGCTGCGGCGCCCCGTTTTGTGCAGCTGCCACGGGGCGCCTGGTGGACAGGGGACCTACCGCCAGAGGGCCCTTCGAGCAACCGCAGACGCACGGCAGCGCTAGCTCATGCGATCACGTGCTTCAGGAGGAGGACGAGACGATGCAGAAGTTCACATCGCGCTACGACGACCAGTCCGTGTCGCTGCACTCGTCTCGAGCTCGGACGCCGTCTCGCCCGCCATCGTCGGTCGCCGGTCAGCAGCAGGCTGGCGGCACCCTGCTAGATGCACAGGGCGCCGGCAGCCTGTACCCGGCAGCGCCGCCTCTGATCAACCCGGCCGCGCTGGCCGGCTCTGCAGCGGTGCCCGACACCTTTCTGCTCGCGGCCACGGCAGCAGGTAAGCTAGCCCGCCCATCTGCTCAGGGAATGTCGCTTGCTCGCTGTGCTCGTTCACTTGCGCTAGCAGCAATGCCGAGTGCACTTTGCATTCCGGCAAAGTCGGGCAAAAAATTGTGGCCTCTGAACTATTCGTTAAACTAGCGGTTTGGTGCGATGAAAAATCTCTTGATGGCCTCAATGCCAAGGTCGAATGCTGACCCACTCGGTGCAGGTGCTAAGTGACTGACGATTGTGACTGGCAGCGCAATTGGAGCCACTAACCACATTTGCATGCTGACCCTGTGCATGTCACCCCTAACCATATCATTCATTTTGTTTGTTTTTCAAGCATGATTTTACTTACTATTCTATTGCATATCACTTTGCAGCAAATGTAAAGCGCCTAGAAAGAGATTAAGTTCTCTGAGGGTGCTTTATCTAGTGCAATATTATTATTATTATTATTATAACTAGTAACTAGCCTGCATATCTGCCGGGCGCCAATATCTATGCCCCTGTCTGCTGTGCAGAGTCTCCGCGATTTTGCAAACGTGGCTACGTCACATGGCTGGTAGGGGGGGAGCAAGCAGCTGCGGCCTTTGTAGGGCCCAATTGGTGGTTGCACAGTGCACGTTCTGTGTTACTCTCACACAGCCTGCCTCTGCTGCAGCGCCTCGGTACAGCGATTCTTGCTCGAACTTCCTACAATGTGTCCTTTTTGTGCACACTGCAGGTGGCGGCCAGGCCGCAGACGAGGCCTTGCTCCGACTTCCTCTGCATTGCAACAGTTTCGAGTCACTCAAATCACGACTGAGCTTCCTTGTGCAGCTGTATGAGGTTGAATCCGTAAGTTCCCCTAAGCTGAGTGTGCTTCGGTGGCTGCTTTAAGGTTTGCTAGAATTGAAGCAGATATGTGGGCTAGTATGCAACCCGGGTTTGATGGTAGTGGCCGAACGTGTCCACGAATGTCCGTGGGAAATTTTAAGTTGACCAAACTGCATCTTACTTTCGTATGAGCATGGTGCTGTGTAGGCCAGCCACAGGCGCACACAGAGACGCAGAGAGAGAGAGAGAGAGAGGGAGAGAGACAGACAGACAGACAGAGAGCGATGTGTTTTTGCATGGTTTGCAGGGTGCAGGTATGTTTTTGCACGTCTGATTATGCCTGCATGTGTTTCTGTATATGTGTGTGTGTGTGTGTGTGTGTGTGTGTGTGTGTGTGTGTGTGTGTGTGTGTGTGTGTGTGTGTGTGTGTGCATGCACGACTCAAGCTATTATAGTGAGGACAACTCATTTTTTCTACCGTCAAACGAATCCTAAGCAGCAATGACAGGACTTTCTTGGCTTTTGCCAGTTTTATCGGTCTTATATTTGCACATGGTTTTATGTTGTTGTTGCACGCTTCTTTATTTTGCTGCCCAATTTTCCTACTGCCACCACAACGCATGGCCGAGTTCATAAATGGGCGCGCTGCTGCCGTCCAGTTGGACTTGCCGATAGTTTGCTGTCGTCTGCTTCAGAGCGTCGAGGACATCCACTCGACTGCCGACGAGATGGAGATGTACGCAGCGGTGCTGAGAGTCTTCCGGAAGGCCTTCTACCGACAGGAGACACTCAACACGTTCAAGACGTACGACAAGGTGGAGCACATCAGCCAGAACTGGGGCGTCGATCACTCCAGCCACGCCCTACTCAAGGAGTGCACCTGGCTGCCGTACGTGCGCCTCACGCCCGTCGCCGCCGACCCACAGCAGGAGCGCGAGATGGTGCACCTGCGGCATGCCGGCAGCAGTGGCGTGGACGAGCTGTTGCGCGTGCAGTCACGCTTCCTCGCCGTCAGCGACCCCGAGGTACGCCTGCGGCTATCGTCTTGTAGTCGTCGCCTGCTTCTCGGCCTGGCCGCCGCTGCTGCTGAGCCGTTATCATTTTTGCTTGCATGCCCCTTCGCACTATACTTCACTCGCAACTTCCGGCAATGCACTTACGGCAACGGCGGTGGTGTTGTCACCGAGCGGCAGCGCTGGCCTAGAAGTCGGCATCTCTCGTCCCGCACTGTTTGCAATGTCGAGCCGTTGGAATGCGATGTGCAGCTCAGATTGTCGCAGACACCAGTCGATTGTTCTTGCTCGTGTTCGATGCGTCGCCTACGGTAAAAAAGGGGGTAACAGGGATAGCCTCGAGTAGAAAAAGAATTAAAATAGCCTTGACCTTTTTGTTGCAAATGTTTGCTACCCTCGCTCTGCTCGTCTTTTCTCTCCACTTCATGTCTGGCTTTGCTCGCCCTCAGCTTGCTGCTCGCTTGTAGTCACGAGAGCAGGTGTAGCTGTCATTGTTGCATGTCAAAGTTGGCCCATTTCTCCCTCCCCCGTCTCGGAACGAGAGGCCATCTTGGAGGATGATATACTTCCGGGAGTCGGGCTTTTGGACACACTGATACTTCCAGATCGATGGCCGGGTTTGTTGCTACAACAAATGTGTTTTGGTCAAGGATACATCCCCTGACTTGACCACATTTAAAAAGAACTTGAAAACGCACCTATTTAGAACACCATTTAGTGGGTCTGTGTGATTCGTCCTTTATGTGCTTATGCGTGCTGACACTGTGCATGCTGCCACTAACCACACTTTCATGCTGACCCTATGCATGTCAGCCCTAACCATGTTATTCATTTTGTTTATCAAGCATGAAACCACTCACCATTATAATAATAATTTACTTGATAAAGCGCCCTCAGAGAACTCAATCTCTCTCTAGGCGCTTTACATTTGCTGTAAAGTGAAATGCAATTGAATGGTAAGTAAAATCATGCTTGAAAAACAAACGAGATGAATAATATGGTTAGGGGTGACATGCACAGGGTCAGCATGCAAATGTGGTTAGTGGCAGCATTCACAGTGTCAGCATGCATAAGCACATCAAAGACGAATCACAGGGACCCACTAAATGCTGTCCTAAATAAGTGTGTTTTTAGGTTCCTTTTAAAAGTGGTCAGGTCAGGGAATGTTTTGACGCAGGTCGGGAGGGAGTTCCAGGCTTTGGGAGCATATGAACTAAATGCACGGTCTCCAAAGGATTTATGGTTTGTATGAGGTATTTCTAGACTGTTGGATTCCAAGAAGCGGGTGGTACGATGCTTGGCCTGATGGGGTAGTATATCTGACAGATAGGCTGGAGCCATAGAATGAAGGGACCTAAAAGTGAGCGACCAAAACCTTGAAGTCAATCCATTGCTTGACTGGTAGCCAGTGCAGGTCGGCGAGAAGTGGAGTAATGTGGCAACTGCGACGCTCACGACAGACAAGCCTAGCTGCAGAGTTTTGCACCAGCTGCAATCGCCTGATCGCACATGCTGGTAGGCCAGTAAGCAGTGAGTTGCAAAAGTCAAGACGGATGTCACGAATGCATGGACCAACTTGGACGTGGTATCTTTATCTAAACAAGCCCGAATTTTAGCAATGCTATGAAGCTGAAAATAGGCAGATTTGACTGTGGAGCTGATATGGTCGTCTAACGAGAGGTCACTTTGGAATATGACACCTAGATTCCGAGCTGATTCGACAGGAGATATGCTGGCAGAGCCAATTTTTGAGAGTCAGCCTTTCCAATCTCTGGATCACACTGGGTTTGCCCATAACTAGTAAGTTAGTTTTATCATCGTTAAGTTTTAGAAAATTTGTTGCCATCCATGTGCGGATGTCATCAATGCATGCAGCTAGTGAGTTGAGAGAATTTGAGGTGCTCGAAGGCTGGGGGGGATCAAAGCAAAGGTACAACTGAGTGTCATCCGCATAGAAGTGAAAGCCTAGATTGTGCTTGGCAATCACATCAGCAAGAGGCAGAGTATAAACCGTGAAAAGAACTGCCTATCCCTTTGCAGCAAATGTAAAGCACCTAGAAAGAGATTGAGTTCTCCGAGGGTGCTTTATCAAGTGTATTATTATTATTATTATTATTATTACTATTATTAAGGCAGTGGCTGATGCCTGAGCAGGGCTGTGGCTATGACAGTCCCCCTCCTTCATTGATTGATTTTGTTCTGATGTCCTTTAGCTTATGTAGAACAGATGAACGTGCCAAAATATTCTATCAGATATGCCTACATGAAGTTAAACTCATTGATGTAATGCACCTGGATAGACAAGTCATGTAGCTGTGTCTCGAACCAAGCTCAAATCCTTTTGGTGTCCGTCACTTTAGCTCGTATGTTCCCTAAACCTGGACCTCAATCCGACAGACACCACGACGTCCCCTGACTTGACTATATTTAAGAAGAAGCTAAAATGCACCTGTTCATCACAGCCCTTGCTGTATATATTAATAATAATAATAGTAATAATGCATTTGATAAAGTGCCCCCAGAGATCTTAATCTCTTTCTAGGCACTTTAAATTTGCTGCAAAAGAAGCATTCAGACAATATTTCTCTTCTTTTAACAGAAAGTTCTGGACACACTGAAAGAGCATGCCAGCGCCGTTCGGATGCCTGCCGTATTGAGACCGATAGCAGTTCGAAGCAGCCGTCAAGCCGACTACACGGCTGCCAAAGTGTGGCACAAAATCTATGCAAACCCGGCACTATTTGTTGCAAGGTAAAGAGGTGATGTATGTTTAGAGGTGACATGCACAGGGTCGGCATGAAAATCTGGTTAGTGGCAGAATGCTCAGTCGCAGTCTGGCTAAGTCGTGACAAGCCGAGGACAACTGAAGCAATTGACAGCTTGCTTGCCTAATAATTCACACTTCTATAAATAGCTAAGCATTCTATTTTAAAGTGCTGCCACCGATGTTTACATTATCTTGAGAACGACGTGCGGTGATGGGCGTACTATGGATGGAGAAACATGCGTACGGACATAAATACAGACATACATGTACATCTTGCTCGATTTCCATTTTTGTGCTCAATTCACTGAATAGGCTAGCTAGCTCTGCAGTGCTTCATCGTTGATGGCAGCATGAGGATTTACGTTTTTTGCCGATACGATTACGATTTACGTTGTTTGCTCCCACTGCAGGCTACTTAGTAGCAGCAGTATCCATATGCTTTTAGGATAGAAGGCATGACAAGACGATGTTGCACTGCTACATTGAACACGGGCAATATTTGAGGATCTGGGATGAGAGCTGTGTGGTGGTTATTGTGCAACATTCCTAGGGCACCTACGACACCAGAAACGACTAGCAGTGGGCTGACGGAAGCTCTGGTAGCAATGTTTTATCAATAGGGCCTCGTGAGCCAACGATTGATATAATCCATACCCCACCCAGATCGCCATGGACCATCCGGATTGGCATGCTAGGCTGAGGTGCGAAGCCAAAAAAGCAAAGCTAGACGATTGTAACCTCGTAGTCTGTGATTTGTATCGTCTCTGGGTGGATTGCATGCTCCTACTTTGCTGACCAACGTTTCGCGAGCGTTTGTTTGAAGACATGCCGGCGTCTCAATGGGATACAGAAAGAAGCTAAAGGCACCGAAAGCCTAAATGCTCATCGCAAGATCGTCATTCTCGTGTCGTGCATGCATTGCTTTCTTTCCGTGCTGACCGCCGACCTCGGCTTCATCGTTTAGCCAGCCCGGAGACTCGTCCGTCGACGCTACCGCCGTCGACACGCCGACGTCTGCAGATCAGGACGCCTCTGCCGTCATGAATGCTCGTAACAGGAGACATCGCGACAGCTACGATTACGGCAACACAGTACAGATGCTGGGCCTGGACGAGGGTGAGGACGCCGACGAGAGCTCGGAGAGCGCTCAGGGTGGCTACCTGTCGTACCTCTACCTCAGGCACCTGCGCCTGCGAGACCTCCAGCGCACGGTGAGAGCGCTGCCTCTACCTCAGCAGCAGCCTCTGCAGCTTCGCTTAGCTCTGCCACGTACCATTTGTGCTCTGCTGGCTGGCTAATCCTGTAGTCGAAATGACGATTTCAATCTTCTGTCGAGCGACTTCTGGTGGTTTTTCCTCTTTCGAGCAATTTCTCCTCAGTCGCTCTGCTCATCAGCTCAGCTCAGCCGGCTTCGTGGATCAGACTCCTCCTCCACCTCCAAGCCCGATAAAGTATATCAATTTAGCATGTAATGCTATTTAATATATAGTAGTAAGATCATTATTGTATGCATAATTTAGATAAAATTCTACTATATAAATAGTTAAAAGATATAATAGTAAAAATGATTTAGCGATACTAAATTATGCGACTGGGGCTCTGGAGCCTTATAATGATAAAAATAATAATAATACATTTGATAAAGGGCTCTCAGAGAACTCCATCTCTTTCTAAGCACTTTACATTTGCTGCAAAGGAAGCAAGATCGAATGGTTAGTGGTTTTGAAGATAGTGCTGCTGCTTTGCATTACTAGGTTGCTTCTGCATAGCTTTCCTCTGTTCACCGCTTTAGCCACACAGTAAGAATCCTATGCTTGTTGCTTGTAATAATATTAAGAATGATAATATAGGTTTTTATAGCACCCTTAGAGAACTTGATCTCTGTCCTGTTGGTTTGCAACTCACTGCGAGGAAATCAGTACCCAAGGTTTGGTGACCTGCATTGCACCTAGCATGCAAAAGGAAACAGCTATCATGCTGAGTAGCAGCATGTCAAAGCAAGCATGAAGACACTCACAGCTCGGTTTTTCATCGATTAGAAGAAACATGCACTGCATCATGCATATTAATGCATGCAAAGCATACTGACACAAAAAAGGAAAGGTTGATAATAATAATTATACATTTGTTTCGCGCCCTCAGAGAACTTAGTCTACCTGCGTAAGCAATCGGGTGCTTACCGCTTGTACAAAACTCGGCAGTTAGGCTTGCCTGTCGTGAGCGGTGCAGTTGCCACGTCACACCACTTCTCTCCGACCTATACTGGCTCCCAGTCAAGCAACAGATCGACTTCAAGGTTTTGTTACTGGCTTTTTTGTGAGCCGGGATTGCACACTAGGTAAAGCCATTGCTTTTCTGGACCTCGGTTCTGAGTTCATAGACTTGAATCATGCGGTGGGCTATCCTTTATTGCCACTGCAAGCAGTGGGGATAGCCGTAAAGGCTCTTCTGTCGCTATGCAAAAGAGGCTGTTAAATCGGCAAGTTTTTTTGGTCTCTTCATGCTATGGCTCCAGCTCCACTTTCTACGTTCTTGGTCTTCTCCACCACCAGGCTAAACATCGTACCACCTGCATCAGAATCTAATTGTTTACCTATATCTCGTACAAACCTCAAGTCCTTTAGAGACCTTGCCTTCAGTTCATATGCTCCCAAAGCCTGGAACTCGCTTCTGACTTGCGCTTCGACATCCTCTGAATTGACCACATTTAAAAAGAAACTTAAAATGTATCTATTTATTACAGCTTTTAGTGGGTCCGTGCGATTCGTCGTTTGTGTGTTTATGCATGCTGTCACTGAGCATGCTGCCACTAACTATTCGATCGTGCTTCCTTTGCAGCAAATGTAAAGTGCCTAGAAAGAGATTGAGTTCTGTGGGAGTTTTATAACTAATGCATTACTACTATTATTAATATTATTATTATTAAATCGTGGGATATAGTGACGTCAGTTGGGAATTAGTTCCAGGCTGGCATCATATGAACTAAAGGCACGGTCTCCAGACAAAGTGAGATTGGTTCGAAGCAAAGCTGAACGATCTGAGTCGGAAAACCGATTGGTACTATGCCCAGCCTGGTTGGGGAGTAGTTCTGATAGGTAGGCTGGTGCCAGAGAATAAAGGGACCTAAAAGTGAGTGACAGAACCTTAAAGTCGATGCGTTGCTTGACTGGGAGTCCTTGCAGGTCGGCGAGAAGCTGTGCGATGTGGCAACCGCGAAGGTCACGACGGAAAAGCCTAGCTGCAGAGTTTTGCACCAACTGTAAGCGCCTGATTACATAGGCCGGTAGACCTGCTTGTAAAATGAGTCGCTTTTCCGAAACATGTCATTTTAAGTATTTGCAGCAAACGACTGCTTGCTCCTCACTTGCTACCCTACTACACTTGCTACACTGCTTGCAATCTCACTTGTCAATTTTCAACCCCGGAAATGGTAACACGTCTGTTGCAATAGTTGCTGGCCGTTTTCATCCAGCCGTTAGCAATTAAGCTGTTAGCCTTAAACCTATGTCCACTTGGAGCTCAAGCTGTCCCGATAACCTGTCCGATACCCGGCATTTTGCTGGGGTCTGGCCGTCATTGAAGTAACTGTTAGCTGACTCGGCAGCCACGTTTCAGTAGCAGCAGGGAATCTTTGCATCTTTCACAGCTGGAAACAGGCACAATAAAGAATCGCTGGCTGCTCGAACTTTTGACCGGGAGCAAGCGCGAAGTGCGAGTCGCCTGCGCAGATAATGCAACCTTGATGCTGCTGGGCCTCTTCGTCGTCTGCTTTTCTGGGCTGCTCTCTTCCTAATGCTGCCTGTCTCCTGATGCACGTATCGAGCTGCTCCAGCTGCTCTGCACGTCTTGACCCGCGTTGACCTGCTTGTCGGCGGCCATTGCTCAGCCTCTGGCTGCTCTCCCTGATGGTCCATTTCGCAGCCACCGTTTCCGGCCGTTCGCACATCGAGCGTCTTGTTCGCTGCAGTGCCTCAGCTTGCTCAACTACTTCCGTTCGGTGGAGCGAACTCTGACGATCAACGACAGCGGTCTGTTCTACGATGCCGGCAGTCTGAAGACGAGGTAGCGTGTGGTGCGCTAGAGCAGCGGTGGCGGCGATCGCCGGCCGCCGAGCGCCGCAGACGCTCTGCTTTGACTCGCTGCTTTTTTGCTGACAGCGTCGCTTGGCAGAGGGGGTAGTGACAGCTGACCTCTGGCATTTCAGATTATTGAGACTTTGGTCTCGAGGTTTCCTCTGCTGTAGCCCCCCTCCTTCATTGGCGATAGCCGCATGGGACTCTTGGCCCCCCCTCCTGCTTTGCCTTGCTAGTCCTCCCGGGTTCGTGCCAGCGGCAGCTCAAGCATGCGTGGCATACTCAGCCGCCAGGCGAGCCTGTCGCGAATTTTGCTCCCGAGTCGGCGCAGCTCTATATATGCATGTATGTATGTATCTCTGCCTGTAACGCCACAAAGCCATAAAGACTATATGGGTGTTACGAAGGAGAGTTTTGTATAGCGCACTCACAGCCTAAGCGTCTTTCGGCAGGCATTGGGTAGCAACTCTCACCTTCGACCTGTGACCTATGCTGGATGTCTGTCCATGAAGCAGATCCTCGACTTCTTGGTCCTCTCGCTTACACCTTAAGGTCTATTAATCCTCTCTTGTTCCGGCTCGACCGCGTGAAATTGCCTCCCCTGCCTCCTCGAAGCTCTGATGCGATCTGATTGTTGTTGCTGCTGCTTGTGATGCTTCGTAAGCCATGCCTTCAGTTCCTGTGAGCGTAAGCTTGAACCTGCTAGCCGACATAATAATAATAATAATAATTCTAGCTTATTAAACAGCCTCTTTTTGTATAGCGATAGAAGAGCCTTTACGGCTTTCACAACCGCTTGCAGTGGTGATAAAGGATCGCCCACCGCAGGAATCGAACCCATGACCTCGTGACGGAGGTCGTAAAAGCAACCGCCTTACCTAGTGTGCCATCATGGCTCACCTCATACATCACGACTTCCACCGATTTGACACGGCATAAAGTGACAGTAAAAAATCCACCTGGTTCCCAGTGACCGTATTGCATCGTCCACGAGAATCGTTTTTTCTGGCTGCTCAAGCCGTGCTGCCATTGCACAAGTTACTGTCACTCAATGTATACATTACCAGTCTAGCCTAAGCAAAGTGACCAGACGGATATTTAGTTCTCTTAGAAAGGCGAAAAATACTTTATTGCTAATATCAGTAGCAATATAATTATTGCTATTGTTATTATTATTATTCACATGGTATTCGACGAGAAATTGGCTTGCCTTCATGAAACCCAGACCGAGTGGCATGCGCTCATTGCAGTGAACTCGGCCACCGGAAAGAGAATTGGGCGACCGGAGGAGTTGGAGGTGGAGGAGGCGAGAGTCGAGCGTACATGTTCAACAGCCTGGCCGATTACAGGTACTCTTTTGCGGACGAGATCCTTGCAAATGCATTCCCCTCGAGACGCAACATGGCTGCGCCCTTTCCGAACCTATCCATTGCCCCCTGCATGGCGATCTATGTCTATGAAGTCGCGGTCAGCTGCACCATTCAGTCGTCCAGTCCAACTCGCTCCCAAAAACCAACTGGACTTAATTTTTACTTTATGGAGAATGACCTTCGTCTGCTGCATTAGCTTTACAGAATTCAGGCTGTTAATTCAAATGCATTTTGGCAATTATCGCATCAGTGGCACACGTGCTTGTGCATGCTTGAGCAGCACACAAGAGCTCGAAGCGCATTTTTTCTACTTCGGCGGCCGGCATCGCAGGATGGACGAGACGGCATTCATGGAGTTCACGGAGGTCGAAAACCACGATGACTTCTACTCCGTCGACGAGGGCCGAATTCATGTACAGGATCACCGTGGCTACTACATCGTCTACGATGTCGCCGTAGAAGACATGAAGTGAGTGCCGTTTCCATTGACTTGAGCTACCCTGCTCTTTTAGCAAGCCAACCGGGCGTGCGCCAGCTGTGACTGTATGCACCTGCCTGTGCCTGTGCTCGGTGAGCGCCTTCGACTCGCTGTTCTGCACTTTGGTGCACCTCCTTGATCCTCCGGAGTGCCCTTTCTGCTTAGCTCGGCACACGTGTACTCACACTGCTCTTAACACTATGAGCTGTCTCGAAAGCACTGGTTCGTCTAGAGTAAATGCGTCTTAGCACTTTGCCACCATTTTACTGCGTCTCAGGAAACTGCAGTCCGACCTGCTGCTTATCGCCTCGTATTACATCGAAAAGGACAAGGAGCTGCGAAACTCAAGCAACGTCGTTCGGCCCGAATCTGCGAAGAAGAAGGCGGCTGCGGTGCGTTTAGCAGTTTAGCAACGGCAGCTGTGCGGTCTGGTCCCTTAATAGCCGAAACTTTCGGTCTAAGCCCAGCTCTAGGGTGGTGTCCCTTTACGACTGTGGTCGTCGGTTTGAGTCTTGGCAGTAGGCGATTCCCAATGTCGTACTTCACTCTTGGAGAAAACAGCCGAGGCTTAAGCGGTGCGTAAGCGAGGTTGCTATGCCTGCTGGCCTGCTGTTTACTTACTTTCCTTCCAAGTCCTCCTCCTTTGCTGATGCCGACTCTTGCTGCTGCATGGTGCGACCTTCGGTCTTCGGCTCTTTTTACCTGTGCTGCTCTTTTGACCTTGCTCTTTTGACCTGTGCTGCTCTTTTGACCTTTGACTCTTTTGACCTTCGGCTCTTTTGACCTGTGGTGCTTTGTCCGCTCAAGCTAAAGGGTAAAGGAACGCCATGCTTTGCCAACTGTCAAACACCTACTGGCTGCTGACTCTCTATGGGTCTGTTTGTGCTTATGCCAAAAGCTTTCTATTCATGCTCTGTGCTGCTGTGACTAAGCGGGCTACTCCCCGACCACCGCTTTTCCATCGTGGCCACCATTTGTGGTGTCCTAAAAGTGGCTTGGGTAGCATTTATTGCACTGCTGAATTGTAGACGTTTTGCTTTCGGAAAAGATCCGCAAGCGTTTCTGCATCAGAAACCTCGCACTGACTTACGGTCTTGCCATATGCAGCTTCGATTTCTTAGACTGGTTTCAATGCTTTACCCCTTTCTGTATGCAGGAGACAAGTGCAGGGGATTTTGAGATTCCAGCCTACAGCCATCAAGAGGTAGATCGTTTCGATGTGCTTCTGGATCTGTGGACCAACGAGGCTTGCTTTCTAGAAAACAAGAAACATGTAAGTCATACCCGAAGGCTGCAATCATCATCCCGCTCTTTTTGGGGTTGCTTGGTGGAAGGTGGGTGCGTTATGGCTGGCTAGTGACCGGTGAATCCTCGCTGGGTGGTGACACACGACTACCTAGTGTCGCGTCGCCAACCGATTCATGTCATCTGCATTGTTATTTTACTAACTTCCAAAAGACCTCAGTTTGTCATCTTATCCTACTCATGTGTGTGCATTTCTGAACTTGCGACCATGCATTGCTCCTTTGTGTACGATTCCGCTCAAAATCTTGATCTGTTTAGTCATAGACCATGCATACTTTGCTGTCAAACCAGTCATGTCATGCATTGGTTTTTAGCTCCGTTTTTGGTAAATTAGTGAACTTTTAATAGTAGCTTTTATGAGATATCGTGTTCAAAACTGGAGAAACCATTAGATTTGAGTTAGTGCATTATTTTGCCTCTGCTTCTGCATTTTAAATGTTTGCAAATGTGTGTTAGTGGATGCTAAAAAGCATCCGTGGATCAGATAGCAGTAAAGTTTTGAGCGCTTGCTTTGCCGGAGCACCTGACTTTTAACGTTGCTCGATCACACAAGCTTTGCGCAGCCGAGTTTTCCAAGTGAACCCCTGATACACTTGATAAACAAATGCTGATTCACATTTCAGCTGCTAGACAGTTACTTCGAAGCATATCACCACGTGTTTGACCGCGAGGAGAAGCACTCCTTTGCGATGGCCATGACCAACGTCATACACAAAAGGCCACGTTTCGACTTTTCCAGCAACTACTTCCTGAAAACCTATAGGCTCGAGAACGTGTGCCTGCGCCTGCAAACGAACCTCCTCCGATCTGTCCTCGACCGCCAGGTTCGGGTCGCGGCCACCAGCAAGACGCATAGACTCCTATCTAATCCCATTCAGATGCCGAATGCTTATCACCGTCGATCTTGCTCAAGGGGTCGAAGCAATGTGTCGTATTTCTTTTTACCCTTTTTCTTCCAGATTGAAGAGGAGCGAGAGTACTCAGAACGTGTGCTGCAGGGTGTCGATGCACAGAGCCCAGCATCTTTCGGTCTTCCTTTCCCTGTCGTTCCGAAGCAGGCCGTGTCATTAAACTTCAGCAGGTAGACGCATTGTTTTGTGCTAGCTACTTTGAGTCATCAACGCAACTGTTCAGTAAGATTTGTTTGCTAGCCGTGTCCTTGTCTACGTGCACGCATGCTTGGCAAAAGTTTGAACTGATGCCGATATTTCCACTTATATTTGATCGGTGATTTTACTTCGGCCTACTACATTATCTTTAATTGATGTGCTCCCAATGTGTGGAACTGGTTACCTACAGACATCACGACGTCCTCTGACCTGACGGCATTTTTACTATTATTATTATTGATTGATTGCCAGAGCAGGCGTTTGGCTGCTAGAGCGTGATTCTTTGTTTCACACCGTTTGCAAAGCAGCTGTATAATAATAATAATAAAGCATTTTATAGCGCTCTCAGAGAACCCAATCTCTCTCGCTAGGCACTTTACATTTGCTGCAAAAGGAAGCATGATCCAACAGCAATAATGTGGTTACAGATGACATGCACAGGGTCAGCATGCAAATATCGTTAGCAGCAGCATGCAGCGTCAGCATGCATAGCATAGTCAGCACGCAGCAAGCATGCAAACGACAAATCACATGGATCCACTAAATGCTGTGATGATACACATCCGAAAACGGGTCTAGTTTCTTATTTATCCTTTGCTCGTGCTCATATCCTTTACTGTTTATGTCGACACCATATTTGCCACTGTCCTCTCTTTCGACTCTGGATTGGTTATCATTTATCATTTAAGACCTTTGCCATTGTTAGATGGCATGCAGGTTTATTCCGAATTAGACTGTGGCAATTCCCTGTATTGATGACTTTCGGCCCTGATTAACTGGTGCAAAACTTAGCCGCTCATCTCTTCTGACATCAGCAGCAGCAGCATTGCTGCTGCTGCTGACGTCACCGCTTGTCACTTCTTTCTGGGCTTTACTGCCTAGCTATCTATCTGTCGTCGGGTCGACTTCAAGATCCCTAGATCGAAGGCTACTTTGCATGCTTTCGGTAGTCAACGGCCTATCAACAGCTTCTCTGGTTTTCCTCTCTCACCATCCACTCCTCATCAGCATCTAGTCAACTCCCTGCCTCTACCAATAAATTGATAATTTTTTGTAATCGGGCCTTCAGTTCGTATGTGCTAAAATTCTATAACTCTCTCTCTCGGCTTCTATCACTACCTGCATCGAATCTCCACCACTCTTGTCTTTGCAAAATCTTGCCATGGGCAATCCTTTATTGCCTGTGCAAGCATCGGTGGTAGCCGTAAAGGCTCATCTGTCGCTATACAAAAGAGGCTGTTGAATCAGCTAGCACTTTTTTGCAAAAGACCCGCATGTTCAGCTTAGCATTGCCTGTCCACCAGTGAATTCGTCATGTTTGTTCCTGTGTGCTTGGGCATACTTAATCATCACTAAATCAGTGCACGTTACTAACCAGGGGTTCTAGCAACTTGCGGCCCCGAGTGTCTTGTTGCATGTTTTTATTATTTCATGCCTATTTTATGCTTTCCAAGCATGAAATCTTGCTTGTAATTAACCCTTGGTCATCGCTTCTTGTCAGTGAGTTGTAAAGCCCGTGATTAGATATTTGATCACCCTTTGGGCACCATGAAAATTGATTGCTATTACGATTTGTATTGTTATTATTATTTTAGATGTAGACCTTTTTCAAGTGCCTGCAGGTGCCACTAGTTTGTGGAAGCAGTGCATCTTTCCGAGCAGTGCATGCAGTCGTGAGTTCTCGTTGCAGAGCCGTGTTGAAGAACGTATTCATCCTCGAATTTCACCCGTCTCTCGCCGTGGCAGCCAAGCTCCCAGTGGCACTCGACCATGCCTTCTGGGTACTGCAATGATCGCTTATCGCGAGACGTCGTGTTCATCTGCCATCGTTCGTGCGCACGTGCCGTTCTGCTTGCAGACTTTCCTTGATCTGCTGCTGCTGCTGGCGCTGCTGCTGTTACTGCTCCTGCTGCTATTAGTGCTGCTGCTGCTCCTTGTGCTGCCACATGAGTTCAACTAAAGTTTCAAGAGAAGAGCCATTGCATTGGGTGGACTGGCAGCAAAGATAATGATAATTATATCTTTTGCATTGCATCATAGGAGATGCAGCTTATATTTAATTGCTTTGCTACTCCCTGAAAAAGACACAATCACCTTTAGTTAATGACAGGCAAGGTAGCATGCTTTGACAAATCCCGAGCAAGATACCGAGTGTCAAGCTATCGGCAGCTGCGATTTGCAGAAGTGCATGTGCTGGGATTCGCTGCGTCGAGCAGATGCTGTCATCGATGCGTTGCACATGCACCCCTGTTTGCTGCCGGCTTCGCACCACACTCCACACGCCTCGCTTTCAGGAGCTGCACCACATGCACAAGCCCGAGACGGTGACCGACGCGCTGGTGCTGGAGAGGAAGCTGCTAGAAGCGGCCATCAAAGACTGGGAGGACTTGCCCAAGCTTGGTGCCTCCTACTCGCAGTACCTGCAGAAGGAGGTGCGATCGTCTGCCTGTTGCTGGTGCTGCCACCGCTGCCTGGATATTGCTGCCACGGTGGCTTCTCCTGTCACTGTCGGGCTGCTATGCAGTGCATTGTTGGATTAAAGAAGAAGCTGCCTCTTGATGAGTGACCGAGCAAAACTGACTCGTCAACAAACACGGCCACGACAATGAACCGCTTCTCACTTTGATGCACCTGCTGCCCGTCGAGCCTGGCTAGTGTGTCATCTTCAAGATGCCCCCATTCATCTTTAGGTCATATTATTCTCTCGATCCAGCCTGCCTAAATGAATTAGAACTACTCTCGGCCTCCCCATCGCAC
>WPIO01000043.1:3022500-3052500 GCA_009760855.2 Cristatella mucedo
CTGCCTGGGAGACAGAGATCTTGTCCAGGGTTCGTGCTTGCCCGCGGACACTGCCTGCTGCTGCTGCGATGGCGCTAAGTGGCATTTTAGTGTACCGTGAGCACGGCACAGCTCCCCACTGGGGGCAGGGCGGGCCACACGTCGCCCGAGCCCTGCGTCTGGCATCTCTTTGTCGTTGCGTCTGGCATCTCTCTTGATCTCGTGTGCTCCGTCTCCGACAGATGTACAGGCAGCAGGCAGCCGAGATGGGCTACGACGAGTGTCACCTCTTCCTGAGATTCCTGCAGTTCGAGTACGCCGTGTACAAGGAGAGCGCTGGCAAGCCCCCACCGCTCTTCATCACTGCCGTTCAGGAGGACGACAGCAGCGTGGACAGGTGCGCCAGCGCCGGGTGCCCGCGAGGCAGGACGCTAGCGTGGCATCACGAGCGAGCGAGCGCCTCCGCGAGGCCCATCTTTGGACGTCGAGCTGTCGAGGGGCGTGGTGGCGGCTGCTCCGGCTTTGAAAAGGCTTCGAGCGGGCAAATGCGCGAGGCAGCAGTTGAGGAATGTCAGCCCGGGCGACAGTGAGGCGGAAATGTCGAGTGCCTGCGTGTATGCATAAGCATGTGTAAGATAGGAATCAGGAAATTGTAGATAGAAAGAATGAAGTACGAGACTTACGGAGTCTTAATGGAGGCAGAGAGATAGCTCGGGAGGGAAAGGGGATAGAAAAAATTGTTTTCCACCTATTGAAGTCTTCCTCCTGCCCAGGTGTGAGTTCACAGCAATAGGATGTGAGTATGTAGCAATCATGGGCGAGTCTCTTGCTGTGTGATGGCACTGCCATGCACTGCCATGCACTGCATGGGCAGCACTTCAATGGTCCCCGAAAGTGAATCCCTAGAGTGAGAGCTAGAGCATGGAAGACGTGCACAAACTACAGTGTAATAAGAGAGCTAGAAATTCCACAATGCAATGTTGCTCTATGAGCAGTTGTGAGGCTTCTAGACTAAGTGGCTACTTACGATAGCAAGTTGTGTGTAATTTACATTGTGCGGTTTCAGTGTGTGTTAAACTAGTTGCTATTCTCGTCTGGATTCACTTAATCTAGCCACTTGGCTGGGGCACAATGACTCTTGTCATGCAACGCTGCACTGTGTTTAGCTTCACCATCCTTTCTTCTGGTAGTGACTAGGTCAAAAGGTCAAATGTGCTCTGAATGCAATCATCACCTAGTGAAAGGTACACTAAAAATTACTAAAACAAAAAAGTATAAGCCACATATGGTCTTGGAGAGATTCGGTAGCTCTAAAGGCGACCGATATCGTAGGTCGAAGAATCGTGCTGCAGGCAAGAGAGGGCCGGAATTGCCTTGTCGTTGCTTTTCTGCCATTCATGTTGTTCCTATTATCGTCGCTCCACGTGAACGGTCAAATATGATCACGTATCTCGTTGTGTCAGACAGATCGACTGATCCTGATTCTCTTCTTTGCTCAAAACTGCAGCAGACAGGCCTCGGCTCGTCGACATTGCACGCGCCTGCCGCTCATCTCGTTTCGACTTCGTCTCTCTTCGTGGCCGCTGCGCGAGCAAGGATGCCTCTGTCCGCACTCCGCGCACTTTTGCTGTGCTCTCTGCTTTTTGCTTACTCTCTGCCCTCGTTGGTGGCTCGGTGCTTGCCCCCTCGGAGGTTTCTCCCTCTGCCTGACCTGCCGTGGTGCACGCACTTCGTGTGCTTCACTGCTCAGTTTTCTTTAGATCAGTGCGAGTCCTAGTGTCCCGGTAAGGAATTAGATTTTTCAGCTGGCACTATTAAAGCTATGAAGAAAACTAAAGGTCGGTAGATTCAATCGCCATTTATTTAGCCGCTGAGTAGCCTTGGCAGCAATCGCTCCTGCTTGCACTTGGCAGTTTACAATCGCCTTCTGCATGCTCCGGACCCGCAACTTGGGTCGTGGAGGGCAAGCAAAGTATTGCAAGCAAAATAGCCCCTAAGCTGAGACTTTGAACTTAACCTATATGGTCTCTCTTCAAAATCGCAATAGCCCAGGGCTCTTCATCTCGAAGGACTAGTCTCTGGCTAGAACGTATTCTTAAAATTAGCCGATTAAGCTACTCACTCGAGCTGAGCCTGAGCAGCAGAGCAAAGTAAATTGCTCTTGCCAAGAGGTGACAGGCTTATGCCAATTAAGATCTTCGAGCTTGCCTCGAGTATGACCGTAGTTCCTTTCTGAACTTGAACGGCCCTTGGCTGTGACTACAGTGTAGGCAATGCATCTGCAGACCCTGCCAGGCCCTGTCAGAGTGCCCGCCATGAGGTAAATGCCTTGCTAGTGTTAGTGCAGTGGCTCTTGTTGCTGGGTGGAGGGGATGTGTTGTCGCCTACGTTTCGTCATTCCTTAGCAAATCGCTCGAGGCTGATCCCAGGGGCACAGCCGTCTTTTTTGTTCTTGCAGGCTCGTACCGAACTGCCTACCATTGGCTGTCAACGAGCTGGAAGAGAGCACGGTGGGACGATTCTCGTTCAGAAGCAAAGAGTCGGTACTGCTGGTATGGTGGCTGCCTGCGGCACAGCATGCACCGTCGTGGCTCTTTTAAACACGTATCAGAGCGACGGCATTTGATTCGGGAGCCAAAATTGGCCACATACGGGCCATGCGCCGATCCACTGTCGCAGCGAGATGTTGGAGCTGCAGAACTGCAGCTCTGCAGTGAAGGCAGCTTTGCAGGGCTCCTCACTCCACGAGAAGCTCCCTGCAAAGCCCGCGACCGTGCCCGCGGGCGCATCAGTGGCTTTCAGCAGCCTTGCAGTCAGCTTCGTCCACTGCAGATGCACTGCCACTGAAGTGCCACCTTTTGCTGTTTTCTTTTTTTATCTATATCCCTCGAGTTTAGCGGACGCTCGAAAATGCTTCTGGAAGTGCCTTCTCGTGCTTTCGAGTATTTCAGCTTGGCGCGTTTCAACCCAAAGCAGTATTTAAAAGTGGGAAAAGATGGAAAGCTTTAAAGGGTTTTTTTCGCGAAAGCTGGCTGGCAGTAGCAGCAGCCACCTCTGCTGCCGCAAGGCACTGAGGCGTTCGATTTCATCTCTGCATACTGACAGCCAGAGGCTGTCGCTGAACCAGCGCCTCACTGGACCACCGTGCCGGAACCGGAAGTCACAACTTTTCTCTCGCTCTTGCAGCTGCTCCGGCCCAGCGGTCTGGAGAACGTTCGTACAGCACTCATCGCTCAGGTCGTGCACAAGAATGCGCTGGTGGCCGCCGTCCAGCAGGCTCACGTCTGTCAGCCGTTCGTCAAGATATACGACGAGCTGGCGACAGCAGACAGCGCAACGTGAGTTATCTGCCCTCTGCAAGCGATTCGAGCTGCTCGAGCAGTCCATTCGTGGGATCAAAGCGTTTGCTTGGACTTACTCGATGAGGATGCTTGTGCTTCTTCAGATTGCCCAGCGGCGTTTATTGGTGCATCATATATTAAGTTTCGTTCGATTAACTGACCGAAAGCACGAGGCCTGCTCTATTGCAAAACTGTTTCCCTCTTGTATTCCCTGCGCATATATGTGTGCTTACGAGCAGGCGGAAGGTGTAGGAGGGGTTATCATCATAGTGCTTCAGTTGCATGTGTAATAATAAAAATAAAAATAATAATTCATTTGATATAGCGCACTCAGAGAACTCAGTCTCTCTCTAGGCACTTTAGATTTCCTGCAAGCGAAGCACGGCCTGTGGTAGCATGCTCGATAAACAATAAGAAGAAACCTGGTTAGGGTTGACGTGCACAGTGTCAGCTCGCATAAGCACATGCAGGATGCATTACAGAGACCCACTAAATGCTGTGATAAATAGGAGCGTTTTTAATTTCTGTAAATGTGGTCAAGTCCGGGGATGTCGTGACGCAAGTCGGAGTGAGATCCAGGCTTTGGGACCATACAAACTAAATGCACGGTCTCCAAAGGATTTGAGGTTTGTACGAGGTATTGGTGAACAGTTAGATTCCGAAAGGGGGGTTGTACGATGCTTGGCCTGGTGGGGGAGTAGATCTGATCGGTAGGCTGGAGCCAAAGAATGACGGGAACTAAAAGTGAGTGACAATACCTTGAAGTCGATCCGTTGATTGACTGGGAGCCAGTGCAGGTCCGCGAGAAGTGGTGAGATGTGGCAACTGAGACGCTCGGAACAGACAAGAGAGAAATGGAGTAGGTAAAGGCGTATGTACTGTAATCTCAACGTAATGCTGCACTACCGGCATCGACGTTTCCTCCGACTTTTTCACAAAATTATATTGAAGACGACCGTTCAAACTTGGAAGTAGTGACGCAAAACTGACGGCAAAGTGCAGCGTTTCGGCAATCTCTAGTTTCCACCGAAGAGAAAAATGGTTGTTTGCCCCAAAAAAGGCTCTAAATGCCCTGAGAGACTCCGTCGAGGTAATTATTGTAATTCGCATCAGTGACGGCCTTATCGACGTCCACTTGCCTGCAGAAGGTGACAAATACGTAGACAAATACGCAGGTGTCCGATTTTCGAGGTTGGTGTTATTTCTGGTTAAATGGACCTTTAACCCAAATGCATTTTCGGTTCTGACGTCCTAGACATGGCAATATAGTTCAGGACTCAGAGGTTATCGAGCTGCTAGTGAATTTATGACTCCCATTGTGTACGATTCAATTATTTTTGCAACTTAAATTCAATTAGCGTGATCACTCAGGCAATTTCGATACGAGTTTCCTTATTTTGCAGCCGTCTCCTGCCCGAGATGATATGCGAAACTCAATCTTGAACTGAATCTCATGCGAAACATTAGCCGAAACTAAGCCAGTTAGATGAAACTCCAGCATCCATACTGTACTGTAGCTCTGGTAACACTTTGGTAGAAAAAACTGGCGCTATAGAAAATTTTGTTACTTTAACAGCTGTGTATTGTTTAACTTCCGCCACTAGGCCATACCTTGGCTGCAAATCGGGCATCATTATACCTGCAATCTCATGCGAGAAGTGCTTTATTTTTATTTATAAGCTTCACGTAGCTCAGTAAAAAATATTGGGCACTTTGGATTGAAAGCAAGCGATGCTTACGAGCCGTTGACTAGAAAATCAGACAGAGGCAAGAGCAATTTTTCAAAAAATTCGTTTTTCAAAAAAGGTTTTTTCAAAAAAGTCGTTTTCCGTAGAAGCTTTACCATACCGAGAGCATGCTGACCACAGGTGACATTTAGGTCATCACTGCGAGTATGCAACGAATGACACCAATCTCGAAGCCCCAACTACTGCAGAGGACCACGTGTCTGTCTGTCCACTTTCATTACCAGCGCCAGTCGATACGGTAGTCACTGGTGTCGACCGAGGCCTTCCCCCCCCCGATTTCCTCGATGGCTTGTAATCCGGGTTTTAGGTCATTTTTAGGGCCCAACAATCTTATTTTCTCTTTGTCCTTCCTGGGCGTTACAGACACCCTTGGTACTAAACTGTTGATTTTAGAATTAATTTCTTGTTACTATTTGCAAATTTAAGTGGTAGTTACCTCTAGTGCTGCGATAATTCATAATAATAACAATAATAGCCGGTCGCTTGTATAGCGCCCAAAGAGAACTACATTTCCCCAGGTGCTTTAAAACTCGCTGCAAGATAAACAATAACCAACGACTAACTGCAAGGAACATATCATGGTTAGACCAGCATGCACAAGCATGTATCGTGCTTAGACCAGCAAAAAAAATTACGTAAGCAGCACTCATGGTCCACGTGAACTGAATGCCCAGGTAAGCACGCAAAGCACGCACTGAGTCGTAGGAAGTTCTGCGTCAAAGGATGGGTAACAGAGATGCACATACCTGTATACCTGCATAGAGAGAGAAAGAGAGAGAGAGAAAAAGAGAGGCAGGTTGAAAAATATTTGCATGTATATATAAGTATATGTGTGTGTGTGTGTGTGTGTGTGTGTGTGTGTGTGTGTGTGTGTGTGTGTGTGTGTGTGTGTGTGTGTGTGTGTGTGTGTGTGTGTGTGTGTGTGTGTGTGTGTGTGTGTGTGTGTATACATCTGTATGTATGTGTGGAGAGAGAGAGAGAGAGGGAAAATACCCTGTATAGGCTGTGCTTGTATTTATAGAAAGATCAACCGTAAGTACAATATTTACAGGATACACTGGGTATACCATGTATAAATAAGTATACATTCATACATGTGTAACTATGTAAGATAGGAGTGCCCTGAGGCGCCGCTCACGCCGCCGCTGCAGGGGCAGACTGAGTCCGACGGAGACCAAGAGTGAGAAGAGCTCGCTGACGATGCTCACTGGCTGGTCCGCGGGCACTCGCGGCATAGAGGCATCGGCGGCCAAAATGAAGCACGACCGCTCGTCGCGCTCGCCAGAGGCCTTCGTGTCGCTGCAGCTGGAGAAGGTGAGCGAAGCGACACCAAAGCCGGGTGACACCGCCGGGTGACACCTACTGTTTGCGCCCGCCTGGTAGGGGTAGGCCCGTACGTCGATCGTACTTCCTTTGAAGCAAATGTAAAGTGCTTAGAAAGAGATTCTCTGAGGGCGCTTTATCAAGTGTCTCATTATTATTATTACTGCTCATGCCCGCCTTGAAAAAGTAAGGTCGTACTTTTCGGGAGCTGCATAATTCGATCGAGGACATTATTTTTCGCGCTCGGCCAATCGCATCGCTTCGCTCGCTCGCGCCTCCTCGGCTGGCTGCCACGCGAGCCCCCTGGTGGTGCCCCCTGGCGTCCTTATAGCTTCACCGAGATTCTTTTGATTTTTTTGAGTCGCCGGTCGACTGGCAGGGCGAGGGTGTCTCCGTCGTCTTTCGCGGCCGCTTAGCTCGCCCGCTTGCACTTTACGCTCCTCCGCAGGAAAGCAAACATTCCCGCTATTCTGCTATCCTTTGAGATTGGCATTCAGCCATCCAGCTGCCGCCTTTCCCTCAACCGCCGCCGCCGCGAGCGAGGCGAAACGGCGTCCGATAGTGCATTGGGAACGTCAGTTGGCCGTCGAACGCCCCCTGGCGGCGGCCCCCTTTCGCTTCGGACTTCCTCGTCGCTTGCCCGACGCCGGGAAGCTACCCAAGGAGTAGAACAATCAAAAACTCGACGCCGATTGACGAGCCGTACTTACCGTCGCCTCGGCGGCGATTAAGCCCCTGGATTCCGAGAAATGACGTCATATTTACTGCTTGCTGTTTGCTATATGGTGTGGCGCCTATTGGCTTTCGGTCGCGTCGCTTCTCAAGTTCTCTTCTCTCGCCCAGCGTTCCTCTGGCTGACCGCCGCGCGCCCTCGTTGTGCTAGAGAAGCTTTTCGGTCGCCCAGGTTCCTTGCCGAGACGTGATGCTGAACTCGTTCTTGGACAAGAAAAAGTCGATGGGCGTGGCATTGAAAAATCCGGAAGAACTCGACAAGCTCAAGAGGTTGGCTCGAGAGGAGGCAGCAATTACCTCCCCCCTCCCTCACAGGCTCACCCTCGCAGGCTGCTCGCAGGCGCCGCGTTTCAAATTCCGCGGGTCGGCGCATGCGCGTTGCTGTCCATCGCTTTTAGTTATTCTCTACCGACCTAGACGACCTACCCCGGACGTTCATGCGAGATTGCACGCTCATTCGCACCCCGCTCATTCGCCTCCGCCCGCGTCCGACGCGAATGCGACTTTGTCCCACAAACGGCCTTCTGGACTGTGCACTATTCCCTATTAACATTTAATAACTATTAACAGTATATTAAATATTAACTTAATAATTAATATTAGCTTAATATTGAATATTAAATTATTAACGGTATATTTAATAACTGTTAACAGTATATTATTATTGTGGCGTCCGCGAGTCGGAGCCAGCCAGCCGCTTGACGAGGACCGTCACAAACAAGCAATCGCGAAGCGAGCATTTAGAAATTTATATATGTGTCTGTGTGTGTGTTTGTGTGTCTGTGTCTGTGTTTTTGTGCGTGCGTGTGTAAAAATAAATTATTAATTCTATAGCTCCCTAAGACAACTTAATCTCTATTCAGGTGCTTCACTTATGCCACCGGAGCTTGAGCCCCCGACCTCGCCCATAACTGCATTCACCTTGACCTTGATCGGGGCGAGCACCTTAACCACTGGCCCAAACCTGAGCGTATCGCGGTGCTGCTCCACTCACCACTCAGAATAGCACCGAAAGGTGCATCACACGAGGTCCAAATTTCCCGTTGCTGTAAAGTACAAGTCACCCCAAACTCTGCTCTCGATGACGTGTAATCTCCCGCGTTTCGGCCGCACACCAGCGCCAGACGTCGCCGCGACGGCCGTGGCTTGCCTCCCAGCGAGACTAGGTCGAGGTCATTTCCAGTGCGACTGGGCAGAGGTTATTACGCGCCAGTTTCCGACAGAGCGCTTTAAAGGCGAAGTCCCCTCAATGTGTCCAACTACCATTGCAGCACGTCTAAAGTGCCTCGAAAGAGGTTACGTTCTCTGAGGGCGCGACAATGCAAATGTATTATCGAGGCACACGGCGCCTTCCTATCGGCGCTTCCAGCGACGGTGCTTCCCATCTCTGCTTCCCTCGTCTGCGCGACGGGCCGTACGTGCCGGCAGAAAGCCGCTACCGAATGGATACTGAGCCCCACTTTCTTGTTCCCGAAAAATACTCCAGTGCGGATGCTCGTGCACGGATGAGTGCATGGATTGAAAACATTCCAGAGCGGCTGCAGCAGGATCCTCTCGGAGCAGTGGAATCCGGGCTCGTACCGGTCAGCCGCCGCTCGTACTGGTGACTCCAATGGCCGCTTGCATAGGAAATGCTCATTCGCGCTTGAGGCAACGATGTTGTCTAAGCGCTGTGGGTTCTTTAGCCGCCGGAAATTAGCGAGCTCGTTTCGCTACTTTCGAAAATTCCCGAGACTATGCTTGGTGTGTCTCCCGCGATATGTAACTGAATCAACATTGTCGCTTCCTATCGATTGTAACTTCCTGTTGATGGAGAAAGAATATATAAAATAGCTAGATGATTTAGCAGCCTCTTATCAGCCTTTTATATAGGGGCTAAAAAGAAACTTGGCGATTATCACCACAGCTTGCTATTCGCATGAAAGGATCGCCCTCTGCAGGACTCAAACCCACGACCTAGAGGTCGTGTAGAGTGAGCACCTCACCCCTGGACCAAGGACTAGCCAAGTCTTCTGCCATTCCTCCGCCATCGAGGTCAAAATTAACTACAAAAACTCGCTCTCGAGCCCCGGCCCGAGTTCCGGATCTGCGGCTCTCTCGGTAGCCTCCTGCGATCGAGGCTTACTCGCAGCAACCTTACTTACTTCGTCACCGCTTCTCCTCCACCGTGTCGCCTGAACTCAGCCGCGTGGATTGAGCCTTCGCACCTCCCGCGACCTTGGCCTCGCCCGCTACGTCGCTCGTCTGCCCGACGGCGTGCGAATCCTCCTCCATGCACCGAGCAGCGGGGGAAGGGGCTGCAAGATGGCTGCTAAGACTCTTCTGCCTCTAGGATAGGCATTTGAATCAGCCAAATTATGTATTCAGTCCATTTTTTACTTAAGTCTGCTTCTTCAGCTGTTGCGCCATTGGTCGCTTAGCGCCACAAGACGCTTCTTCGACCGGGTTTCCGCTGATCGTGCGTCTCCAGTCCGATTGAGCGTGTCTGCTTCCGCGTCCGGCGGCGGCCGTCGTCAGAATCGCAAAATGTAGGCTCAGCTTTAATTTATATGGAAATATAATTCATTTTTTTGTGCCCTAAGTGACATCGATCTCTATCCGGACGCTTCACGCATTCCGCATGCTTAAGTAATTCCTAAAGTTTTCAATTCCTGCTTAAACCAGGAGCATTTGCATTTTCTAAATTTACTGCAGTGACTCGGCGACACTTACGCCACACAGGGGTGTCGCCCGAATGTGCCATGGCGGCACAAGCTGAGCTGACAGGCGCGTCACCTGGCGGCGGCGGGCGCGTTGCAGGGAGCTGCTGAACGAGTTCTCGACGAGCTTCGGCCTGCGCGCGCTCCAATACTCGCTTCGAGGCCAGCTGATCCACTACTATAACGGCATCATGGGCCTGCTCAAGCGACACCCGAGCATCAAGGCCACGTACTTCATGATCGGCGAACCGGGCGAGAAGAAGTCGGAAGAGAGCGACAGCGTCAAGGGCCTCGAGCCCGACCCGAGGTAGCGTCCGCGCTCGCCCTCTGCCCTTTGCCGCCACGGGTTGCTTTGCATGCGCTATGCTAGCGCTGCTATCGCTGCGCTATGAAAGTTCACGCAAATTTGCATATCCTACTATGTATATATTACGTTTTTATTACTGATTGCGTATTATTTATCTCTTGGTACGCATGTACACCTGCGTATCTTAATCTTTACTCAACTCACTTTCCGTTTCGTCAACGACGGCAAACCGGGCGTTGTGGTGCCATCTCACATGCCTTTCTCTCTCTCTTTCTCTATCTCTGTCAGTCTCTATCTCAATCTCTTCCTCTCTCTCTCTCTCTCTCTCTCTCTCTCTCTCTCTCTCTCTCTCTCTCTCTCTCGTGCCTCATCGTTCATGCTTCTCACAGCATCTCTCAAGCGCAGGCGCTGCCAGCACGCTCATCCCTTAGAATCGGAATCGCGTGCCGTTCCGGAAATTACTGGAAATCTTGGGGTCCTGGAAACTGGAATGCAAGCGGGGAGTGCCGCCGCGGCGGCGGCGGGTCGCAGCTTCGACGTTCGCTGCTGGCACTTCGCTGAGCGCGCCGCCGCTGCCCTTCGTCTTTGCAGGGCGCTGAAGAAGCGCCCGCGGCGGGTGATGAGCGAGGACGGCGCTCACGTGCTCAACATCTGGTTCATCCCGCACCACTCGGAGGCGCTCACCATGCTCAAGCGGCTCGACGCGGAAGCGGCGCGAGTCGCCCTGTCGCACCTCGTCGCCGCCGTCGGCGCCCTGCACCACATCATGCAGCAACTGTGCGCCCAGGCCCGACTCGGCGGCCGACGTGGCGGTGCCAGCCGCCGAGGCGGCGACGGCGCGGCCGGCGACGGCGCGGCCGTGAGCGCCGACTGGGGTGGCACCGAAGGCATAGGTGCGTAGCAAGAGCTCTGCCAGCGAAGCTCTCCGTGCTCGACAGTGCTCGAGTGCGGCGGCTTCCTGTCCGCGACCTGTCTTCTTCATTCTTCCGTGGGGAGCTTTTCTTTCCCTTCGCTCGAGAAGAACCAAAAAATCAGGCAGCGACAGCTGTTAACGGTGAGCGGCGACAAGCTTTCGCAACGGCTAAAGCTTGCGCTCGCCGCCACCCGCCACCGCCGCCGCATAGCGATCAGCGCCCCCAGGCGGCGATGAGCTCGCGCTGTCGGTCGCTGGGCTGAGAAGCCAGAACGAGTTTTTCGGGCGACGACGACTTTGATCGCCGGGAATATACCGGGGAAATTACCGTTCGATCGCCTAAGCGCCCGGGTCGCAGCGGTGTAGCCAGGGCAACAGGGGGAAATAACCTCAATCTTTTTCCGCGTTCGCTGAGTAGCCGAGCTCGCGGGAGTTTCCGACCGCCCGCGAGACGACTCTTGGACGTTGGTGACGCTGCGTTTGTATTTGCGCATACTTAATCACTGCGGAAAGTCGTCGTTTAAATACCGACCAAAGGAATTAGGCGGGGTCGGTCTTTTCTGGCGTAAGCGTCTTGTCGCAACTGCTCCCGCCTGCGTGTGGACTAATGCTTCCTCTGAAGTGGACGAATGGTTCCTCTGAACGCTGTTTTCGTCCGCTCAATCCTTTGCTCTTCGAGACGCCCGAACGGATCTAAACCGCACGCGAACTCTGTTGAGCAGAAATCCAACTAAGAAATCGTTCGAAAAGGAATTAGCGTCGGGCTGCGGGACTAAGTTGACGAAATGGCATCATCCTCCCTGATAGCGTTTAAGACAAGAACGAATATGCAGCCGCCGAATTCTCCTCAGCGTAGACGCTTATCTTACGTGTTTGGTGTTTGAGCGTCCGACCTTACTTCGTGTCTGATCTGGCAGCTGCGACGTCACATGCCTCGCTGGCTTGGACCAGTAATTAAGGTGCTCGCCCCGACCAATGTCTGGCCGAGGTCGTGGGCTCGCACCTGAATATAGATTAAGTTCTCTTAGGGTGCTATACAGATGAATGATTATTTATTATTTCAAAGCCGGTGAACCGATCCTGGCCGGCGTGTCGGAAGCATTTTGGTTAGTGTATGGCGCTGTTAGCTCTGAGAATTTGAGATCCTAGGTACAGACACATCCAGGGCTTTCTTCTAGCTGTGAAGCTGGCGTTTACTCGCAGCTTGGTACGTCTCTCCCGGGTATAGCTTCGTCGAAGACGGCTGACAGCGCCGTTCGAACCGACCGAAAGCGCTGACATCGTCACTGCTCTTTGGTGCCGAGTGTCTTTCAAGCCGGTATTTTCGCTGACCGGGAATACTTACGTCTGTAGCCCGATGGCGGCGATGTGGGCTTCTGTGCTGCTCCGCTATAGCTTCGCCAGGCGATGGCTCGCTGTCACAGCTCGCTCGGCCTGCGAGCTTTCGCCTTCTGTCGATCGAGCTCGCATCGCCGAGCGCTGCTTTTCCTTCGCTTCCGGTCAGGAGCCGAACTTCGCGAAATCCAGAAGCAGATGAACAGTCTGTCCAATCCGACCGACCCGGCTGCAGTCAGCCGCTTCCTCGTACTTCGCCGCGACGTCATGTTCCTTACGGTGGACACGGCCATTCGGCATTCGATGCGAGACACGTTCCTGTCATCCGGCAACACTGCTGCCTGCCAGGTAGGCTGGCCTGGCTGCAGCCCGCTTCCTCCCCCAAGATGTCGGGAGAGCTCGCCGGAAGGGGTTATGCCGGGCACACGTCGTGCGACCGAAACAAAATCAGCATGGTGTAGATAACGAGGGAGAGAGAGAGAGATAGTGAAACAGAGCGAGAGAAAGGGGGAGGGAGGGAGTGAGAGAGAGAGAGACAGACCGACAGAGAGAGAGAGAGAGAGAGAGAGAGAGAGAGAGAGAGAGAGAGAGAGAGAGAGAGAGAGAGAGAGAGAGAGAGAGAGAGAGAGAGAGAGAGAGAGAGAGAGAGGGGGGGACAGTGAGATTCAGTCCAAGCTTTAAAGATCATCCGGAAGTCGGTCGAGGAGCGCGGGGTCAATGAACTCGCCTGAAACTGGGGGCTTTGATTTCCGCCTGGTGTCACTCGGCCGTCTTAGCATTCTGCCTTTGCTCGCTCGCCGTGCCCGTTTTTCTGTACCCCCGGCTTCCTGTACCCCTCTTTGGAGCGAAAGGACTAGTCATGCGACTATTCCTTTCGACTAGTCATCCGCACCAGTTCGCCAGAGACTGGCAAGCGGTAACCCGACCTGCGAAAATCACCATGACACCCCACGACTGCCGCTCGAGAGGGGCTTCACTGCGGGACGAAAACGATCGTCTTTGTTACTGGCCGACCTCGAGGCGGATATTCGATCTTGAGGAATGAGAATGTGGCCGACCTTGAGGCATAGGAGGCCGACCAGTGGCTCGCTCTCGATCTCGATCGGCCCCCAAACCTTTTCCGTCGCCGCTTCGATTTCGCGTCTAGACGAAGTCCGTCGCATTGCATATGTCCCGACCTCAGATCCTAGATTGGACTCTCGAGCCAGCGCCTCGGCTCGAACGCCTGCCCCGTCGGCCGTTCGCCTCGCCCTGCAGACGCACGTGCGAGTTCGCTGGTCGCCAGGGAGCGTCTTAGCTTCTGCACTCTCGTCTCTCGCAGAGTCTCGCCGCCGGCCTGCACCACGCGCTGCCGGCGCTCAGCAACGTGCAGCGGCCGGCACTCGGTAGCTGCTCGGCGTTCGACGTGCCCGAACCTCTCGAGGCGAGAGACGCCGCCTCGCACGCCCTCTACCCGTGGCGCAGCCTGCTGGGAAGGTAAGAGGCGCTGGCGAGTTCTCGCTCGTCTCCAGCCGCCACCTCACGTGGACGTTCCCTCCCCTGTCACAGCTTTCCTGATCGGCCCTCTGAGCGCCGAAAGCAGTGGGGACAGAGTGGAGGGCGAGCCGGGTAGGCCGAAGCTGAGTGCGTCAGTCGCAGCCGGCTGGCAGGGAGCCAGTCCGCCCAACACCGCTCGAGCGCAGCTCCGCCGGCCGAGATGACAGCGGTGCGACCATCACGGAAGCTGACTACGCAGGATGCCGTGCTAATTGTCAGCTGCGATTGCTTCCCCTTTCGAGTTCGCACGACCGCTTGCCCTCTTCGGGGCAAGCGAAACCAACGCTGTCCGTAATGGAAATCCCGCCGATCCCTTTCGGCTTCACTGAGTGGCGGCGGCAACCGGACGCTTGTATCGCTTTCGCAGCACCCGAGGCCAGCAGCTGCACGTCTGACACGAAGCAGTTTATCGCGAATTATCGCTCACCGAACCTTGCCCGGGATGTGCCGTTTCCTAATTCCACGACACTCATACCGAGCTTATTTGCCCGGCTTGGCTTTTATGTAGCGATCGCTGCCGGCCTCTCCTCCAGCCCGGATCTCTGTTAGGCTGGAAGAAGATCCACTGGGTACGAGTGAGAGCTGGGGAATAGGACCACGCTCCGCCCGA
Source organism: Cristatella mucedo (assembly GCA_009760855.2). Lineage (NCBI taxonomy): Eukaryota > Metazoa > Bryozoa > Phylactolaemata > Cristatellidae > Cristatella > Cristatella mucedo. Next base: position 3,037,024 of record WPIO01000043.1, read on the forward strand.
GCCCCCACCGCCTTTCACTCTCGCTCTCATGGACTCCATCCCTCCCGCGGCTGCGACGTTCTGCAGACTGCGAAGGAGGGTTCGTCCGCGAATAACCGAAGTAACCAAAGTAACCGAGCTGCGATAACATCCTGGTGGGCGCGGACGAAATAAGAACTGTGCGTTGTACTACCCAGCTTTTGTGCGTAGCAAATCGTTAAGACGTTCAGTGCTCTCGCGTCGAAAATTGCTATGGAGGCGCTGAAAGTAAATGACTGGCCGAAGACTTCGGGCCGACGATAAAGATTTCGGCTATAGAGATGGCGACGATAAAGATGCTTCATGCGGCCCACGTCTTTGCGATGCGTATCAAGCGGCAGAAAGAAAATCTGCCGGGTGAGATACGCAAGCTGCTCTTGCGCCGCTACGGGAAACGAAGATGCTAAATCGGCTGACTTTAGACTTTTAACTCCGTTTTAACTTTCTGACTTTTGATCGCTGGGTCTCAGTATAGCGTTCAAGGGCTCGCATGTATGAGCCAGCGACAGCTCGCTGGCTGCACTCGAGGTAAAAATAAAGGTTAACTGGTCAAATAGCTTTGTTTTTATCTCTACTAATTAAAGCGAGAAAGCCCATCCGTCCTTCCCGCCGTCACGCGGCAAAATGGCGACTAGTACTTCTTGGTGTGACTGTAGCAGACGTGTAATTCTGCTATGAATCCGAAAAGCGCGGAAGCGAGTCCGCAGGCACTGGGCTTTACTAGCGTCTGAAGAATTTTGACTGTTACCACAACCGGGCTTGCCTTAGGGATTGCCTGCGGCAGGACTTAAACTCACGACCTGGCTCGTGAAATGAGCACCTCGTTCGTGAGCTAAGACTCGCTATCGATCGTCCTCTGCATCGAGTTACCGCGTCCTAAAGTGTCTAGTCGCCGACGCCCTTCCACTCGTTTTCTCACCCTGCTCCAGCTACTGCGCTCAATTAGTTCAAACCTCAACTGGCGGCCTCAAACCTCAACAGCGGCGCCCGGAAGTGGCCTAGCCGGCCCGGAAGAGTTCGTCGTGGCCTCATCTGTTGCGATTTGAGTCGGTGTGGGTGCCCTGCTCTCAAATCGCTGCGATTTGCTGCGGCTGCCGATTCGCTCCCGCCTCTGGCCGACCCGACGAGAAACCGACACCCTCCGCCGACGTGCATCGGTGGCCTTCGGTGCTAGTCCAATTTCGCAAGTTTTTCGTGAAATACTGCGAGATTACTGGTTGTAGCGGCGTGGGAAGAGAGCCATTTGCCCTTCCCCCTTCAGCGGGGGGGGGGGGTAGGGAATTTTGGATTTGGGGATTTGGTCCGCCTCCTACTCCTATGCCCCCGACCTTTTTTTTACTCTGTATGTCTTAGTTCACTCGATGAGCAGCCGCCGAATTGGTGCCGAATAAGCGTTGTGATTTTCGACCTTTAGCTTTTCATTAATTGCTGGTCTAGCCCTACATCATCAAAATTCGTGCAGGTCTTGCCCTCCTCCCCCCCCCCCCCCTGGAAAAAAACGCCGACCTCGGCGTGCCTGGGCTAGAGCCGCGATCGCTTTCAAATGGCGTGCCTGGCGGCGGCCCTGAGATGCGACTCGGGCAGCTCTTAAAATTAATGGAGAAAATGTCAAAGTAAAGCGATTAAACGAGCAATAAAGCGAGCGACTCTTGTCGTCACTGCTGCTCCCTTCGCTGCCTGCTTTGTGCGAAGACGTGAGTGCTGATGCTCCTGCTCCGCGAGCGAAGCCTCCCGGATCTTCTGCAAGCTCGCCGTCGCCACCATCTTTTTTTCAGAGGAGGCCCGTATCCCATTATGCTACGTCAGTCGCATATGGTGGAGCACTTTTTGCAGATGTGTCTCAGCGGTCTGAGAGACGTTGACAGGTGAGCGCTGGAAGGAGCCGGTCCGGAGCCGAGACCTGCAGCCGGCGCCAGGCGGCTCTAATGCGCCTGCAGAACGCCACTTCTTCCTTCCTCGGGCGCGCGTGCAAGATTACAAAGCTCGTTAACTGCCGAAGCCTTCGGGCTGTGTGCGCAGTGCATGGCCGTCCCTGCTAGCCGGCAGCGCTTCGGTCAGGCTAGCATCGAGTTCTACTCCGCCACGGTCACTCAGTTGCATTGCAATGAAGGAACTCGCAATCGCACTCAGGGAGACAGAGGCCGCTGTGGAGTGGCGCGATGGAAGCCGGAGCACGTGACAAGCGGGCCAGCGGGCGCCCGCCGGCGATGCTTTTAGCCGATCTAGTGCAGCGCCATGGCGGCGGTGGAATGGTTGTTCTCGTCCCTCCGTCGCCAGCTCTCTGTCGCCCAGTGACTCGCTAATTTATCGTCTACGGAGTAGGGAGGGCTCGAGAAGGCAAAAACCGGTACAGCAGCTCAACTGGGTATGAAGGACCCAAGCGATTTCGGGCCGCGTGCGTCAGTGTATTTTCTTCTGTAACTGTCGATCAGCCGGTAGCCATTGCCGCTCCTTCAGCAACGGAGACGCCCTGTGGCTGAACCTGGCGGACTTGCTGGGTAGCCGTGCAGCCATATTCATCACCAGCTGCAGTGGCCTAATGACTTTTTTATTGGTAGCCCAGCTAAAATGAAATTGCAGTAATCTAGCGTAGACAGAACTATGAAGCTATTTAAATTTCTTACAAGCCACCACGGTAGAAAGTCACTAATCTTGAGTAGGGATCGGATGGGATGGCTGACTTTGGTGGCAGTCTTCTTATTGAAGCCTTCTAATTTGAAGTGTTTTTTAAAGAGGACGTCTAAATTTCGAGCATATGATGAAGGTCGTATATCAATGAGCATCACCAATTAGAAAAGCAGAGTCTCCTAATCCAGCCCCGCGGTGTGTTGGCCTGTGATTAGCAGTTTGGTTTTTACTGTCGTGTAGTTTAAGGAAATTGACCGGCATTGAGGACGATTACATTTCCGCCAGGCAAGCATTCAGCATGCCAGTCACTGCAACTGATCCAGCCGGTGGCATAAATGCAGCTATAGCTGATTACCATCAGCTATAGTAGCGGTAGCCGATCCCACGTGCCCGAATCTCTTCTCTTCGAGACTCGGTATAAATGGAAGCTGTGCACAGAGAATGGGCCCGTGTGTGAGACTCAACAGGTGACCGATCTGCTAGATGAGACTTTGGCCACCACACGATACGGATTGAACAAGATCGGGCAAGTGAGATTTTAACCACGCCGGTTCTTCGTCTGCCAAGCCGGTAGAACTTCTCAATCGTGCAAGTTGGATCGTGCAAGTCCTGATTAGTATTCTCGAACGCAGCTGATTGATTCAGCAGGACCAGGGCATTAGCATGACCGCCATCGTTGCTGATAGCACATCGCTGACCGCACGCATGAGAGCAGTTTCAGTCGAGTGATATCGATTGAATTGAACCCCGACTGACATTTTTCGGTCCATTCATAAATTACAATACGTGCTAAAAGCTGCTTAGTGGCGACAATATGTTCGAGCCTTTTTGACCAAAAAGGAAGAAAAGAAACTAGTTTGCTACGATCTTTGAATCAAATCCAGGCTTTCTGAGTATTGGTCGAACGATGGCTGATTTGAAAGACTCTAAAACGTCAACTTTAACTATAGAAGCATTTTATAACCTGAGTTATTACTGAACTGAGTTTGGCTTCCAGTGAAAACTGGAGAGGGGATGTGTCGGATCTTCAGGAGATGAGCTTTCTTTTTACTAGACTTGATTAAATTAGCCACCTCGAATGTAGAATTCTTGGGAAGTTTTCTTAAAGAAAGTCACACGGTGCGACTCGACAATTTCTTTAGTATGAGGGGACTTTATGGAGGCACAAATATGTGCAATTTCTTTGCTGAAGAAGACTGAAAAAATTTCGAATAAGCCGTTAATATCTGTAGTGAGACCTCTCAGAATTGGCAAGCAAGCGATTGTCTGTCGCATCAATCTATTTTGGGTCTGGCTGACAGGACTTCTCGAGTAAAAAAAGAAGCCCTGGCTTTTCTAAGCTTCCGGATGTAGACACGGAGGGAGCCTTTAAGATCGTTGTCAGACCCAGACCTCATAAAGCAGTGTTCAAGCCTTCACTTAACATCGCGCATCTGTTAAGGGTTTTTTGGTAAATTTAATCGAATCTCCGTGACCCTGCTCACGGAGCAGACAGACAGAATATATGGGAGAGCATACTCGCCGAGAGCATTTTTAAGTTTCAAGTTAACTGCATCAATGAGGGGGATCGAGGGTGCCATCCGAGTCTGTGCTCAGATCATGAAGACCTGTATCACAACGTGACAGCGAAGGACGACTGGAAAGACTGCGTCAGATGCAGCTGGTGATGAAAAGATGTGGGTTCGCGTAGCAATTTTGGATTCTGCAGTGTAGGACTCGCAGAGGGAAAGCTTCAATCGCCAAAACCCCAGAGCCTTGTGTGACTCCTGCCCAGAGGTTAGGTGTTAGTACTTCACAGCCCAGGTCACGGGTTGTGTAGTCCTTGTATCTGGCGAGTCTTTGTTGCACAGTGCAAGCAGAGTGCTAGTTGCTTAGGCTCTTCTGCCTGCGCTATGTAAATGAGACCTTTGAATCAGCTGGCCTCTACTTGTTTGTAACGCTCAAACTGACCGGCCACCAACATCGGACAGCGCTTGCGAAAGCGAGCCGGCGAATGTCCGGCTTGCCGTCTGTGCGTCTGCTGCAACGATTGCTCCCCTTAGAAGCCCGAAATGAAAAGTTACAAATTGGAGAAACGAGAATGCCGAACGCCTGCTAACCTGCCAGCCGCCCTGTGTGCTTTTCGGCCGCCACAGGCACGTCGCGAATGGTGAGATCCTCGGCGTGTCGCTACTGTTTGAGGACGTACTGGCCGCCGGAAACCAGGACAGCTCGACTTTTATCGCGCTCAGCCTGCCACTGCCCGAGAATGACGACGCATCCATGGTCACGAGTATGGCGTCGCTGAAGACGTCCAAGAAGACGGCGCTGTCTCGACCGACGAGCTCCTACTCTGTGGTGTCATCCGTGAGCAGATGTACGTACACGTGTGCGTGGCAAAGCTATGTTCGTTATACCTCTCCGACCCCGAGCACATCTCTGTCGTCGCTTCACCTGGCGACTCAGCTCCACCGAAGTCCGGCTTAGATGTTGAATAGGCGAGAAAGGGAACGTTGAGCGACAGGGGAGTCGCTTACGACCTGCTCGTTCGCCAAGCACCCTCGCCAGCGTCACTTGTCTTATAAGGATGGGCAAGTGAGCTGTATCACATTGATCACTGGTCGTCGTATTTTTCGGGCGATCCGTCTTACCCTGTGTGAATATCTTCATATGCCGATATGTCAATCGCAATCGCTCTGGCTTTATGTGCCTCTCTCTCTCTCTCTCTCTCTCTCTCTCTCTCTCTCTCTCTCTCTCTCTCTCTCTCTCTCTCTGTCTGTCTGTCTGTCTGTCTCTGTCTCTGTCTCTGTCTCTGTCTCTCTCTCTCTCTCTCTCTCTCTCTCTCTCTCTCTCTCTCTCTCTCTCTCTCTCTCTCTCTCTCTCTCTCTCTCTCTCTCTCTCTCTCTCTCTCTCTCTCTCTCTCTCTCTCTCTCTCTCTCTCTCTCTCTCTCTCTCTCTCTCTCTCTCTCTCTCTCTACCTACCTACCTACCTACCTACCTACTACCTACTTCCTATCTGTCCCTTCCTATCAATCTATCTCACTTCGTTTTCCTGGGCATGCAAGGATGAGCACATCTTACCTTCTCTCCCGAATTGATGGCTGTATTTAAAAAGGTTCATCGCCTCAATCTAATCTAGCGACGTCTTAATGAAGCCCCTTATGAATGAGCTCCTGATTGATTGTGGCGAAATCCATTCAGCAAACTTTTACGAGTAGGACATCAGTGATGCAAGCGAACGCGACTAAGTCTAGATGCTGACGAGCAGATAAGCCGTAGCTTATCTATGAAGGGGCTTGCCACACTCATGAGAATCATTCAGCGCTCATCGTCGCATTCCCTCGTGAGTACTAGAGTAACTACCGGCGTCAGTAAGAGCTTGTTTCGTGTTGCACACAATTTTCGCAATGCGACCGTGTGCCATTCCAGAGTCCTGCCTGTGGACTAGCCACCGCTCGACGGCTCCCGACCTTTCTGGAATCCCTGGCCCGGCGAGTCGAGTCTAACGCTTCACTCGCACGACGCTGGCAGGGCTTCAGCCGCCACTTACAACGTCAAGTCGCCGTCACAGTTCCGCCCCTTCCCCCTCAGGTCTGCTACCGCCCTCGTCCCCCCTACCGTCAGCTCGGCTGTGTCTCGCGATTTCAGTGCAGTTTTGAAACACCGTCTGTTTGAATCGCCATAACTCTCAGCCGAGCTGCAGCAGACGAGCGTGTTGGTCTCGATGGCTAGCCCCTCAACCGAGCTCGCTCGCAGGGCGCCGAACTTCGTGCAGCCCTCGCGAGCCCCGCGGCTGGTTTTGCCCATTCAGAAGCTTTCCCTTTCGCCGCCCAGCAGTGCGAGCTGCTCGGTCGAGCCGCCGAATATTCGAGCTCGAATGTCGCTTCGGCAGACGCCCATTCGAGGGCGACTGCTGCTGCTGCTGCTGCTGCCGCGGCGGCAGCCGGGCTTCAGCCTCAGCGGCAGCAGTCGGAGCTGCCGCCAGCGCTCGCTATGCGATCACCTCCCGCCTCCCCGACTGCTGCAGCCGGAGCGAGCGGACCGCGGAGCTCCAAGGTAGCCACTCTGTCGAGGACTCAGCAACCACTCGAGTCGTACGAGCTGCTAAAGCACTTCCTGCTGCTGTGGAAGCGCTTGGAAATCCTCAAGCTGGACTGGGGCCGTCGCCGCCTCGGCGTCCAGTCCATCGACGATAGCGCCACTTACAGAGAGTACAGGTTCGGATCGGATTGTGCAGCCCACGGCGATGTGGCATCTGCCCCCTTCCAGCGGCTGCTCCACTGCCGGCGCCATTTTGCTTGAGCCACAGCTACCTCGTCATCATCACATTTTCTTGCCGGCACCTAGTTATACTTGCCGTGTATTCGCCTATCGGATTCGCACACTGGCCAGGCAGCAACGTCCACCGTGCCTGCAGCCAAGCTCTGCAGCCGTCTTGGGACTGATGTCGAATATCTGGCTGGCTTATGTAGATTGTCTAGTCAACTGGCGCCTGCCGTCTGTCGAGAAACGATTGGTGTTAAAATGATGATAATAATAATAATAACAATAAATATAGGAAGTCATTTGCTCAGCACCCTAAGATAACTAAATCTTTAGGTAGGGATATATACACGGTATCGTGCTAAGAAAACGTGCACAGTACGTAGAAATGCACGCAAGAAGCACACAAGAAAACACTCAGGGCCACCGGCTATTAGGCACCTTGGTTAGGAACACTCGCAGAAACGAGCTAAGGTGTGCACGCAGGAATAAATAAAGTAAGCTCGCTAAGGCGAAGGTACAGCTGACCGGAGCGGGTACGTCTTTAGCTGAGACTTAAATCATGCTAAATTAGTTCTAGTGGCGACCATAGCCGGTAGCTAGCTTCAGGCTTTCGGTGTCTAGAAAACGAATAACCAATCGCCAAATATTTCAAATCAGTGACGGGAACGGCAAAACGACCTGAAGCGGAGCTGAAGTTGAGCGAGAGTACACTGCACGAGAGCAATTGAGCATGGGGTAGGATTGGTAGACTGGTATTAGCTGGTAGCAGCTACTCGTACACTGCCAGAGATAGTCCGATTGAACTCGTTTCGATGCTCAATAGGGAGCCTGCGATTCTCAGAGGGCAGAGTGTGATGTTGTACCTACGCCGTCGACGAATCGCCTACACACGGGCTAAGGAGTTCTGCACCGGCTTTGGACAATTAGGGACGCAAGTAGGTTGTGCCGAATGAAGAGTATTATTTTGGCTTCGACTAGGGGCACTGGCCGCGATCTCCAAACGAGGGGTATTATTGTTTGTTGAAAAAGTTCCTCACCTGAAAGTGGGACGACTTCAAATCCGACTGACAGTAGATTTCCATTTTCGCTCTGACGCGACCGAGGCCCTGAACATCGAAGCGCTGAAAGACGCGATCGATAGGTCGGAAGGCGATAGAGAAGAATAATATTTACAGATATAGCGCCCTCTGAGAACTCAATCTCCTTTCTAGGCACTCTACATTTGCTGCAAAGGAAGTACGACCAAATGGGCAGTGGTAGCATGCTAAATAAACGAGAATAACATGGTTAGGAGTGATATGCACATGGTCAGCATGCAAGTACGGTTAGGGCAGCATGCAGTTTCAGCACGCACAAGTACATGAAGGACGAATTGCAGGGACCCAATAAGTGCTGTGATAAATATATGCAATTTTAGTTTTTTTTAATGTGGTCAAGTCAGGGGCTGTGATTACGCAAGTCGGAAGTAAGTTCCAGGCTTCGAGAGCATACGAACTAAATGTACGAAATGCTTTTTGACGAAATGAATTGGCGAAATACTCGCTCGCTTCTACGGTATTTTCCCAATTGCCATCGCTCTGCCATTCCCCCTATGTAGATACTGTCAGACAGCCACTGGCCACTCGAGTCACCGTCGTTCTTTTGGTCACTACCCACGCCCTTCATCTCTGGGTGTGTACTCGAATTTCGCGTTCGATCTGCCCTCCGCTCGTGCGTTCCACGCCAACTTCCGTTCGTCTTCTGTAGCAAAGTCCGTAACGTTGCGCAAGTGGATCCTTCCTTGACCGCGAAAGTTCGCCGAGACGCCGGGCTGTGTTTCGACAGTAAATATTGGCGCTGCATGAATGTAGTGCTATTAAGTCTCGGCGTGTGCTTTCACTCTGCGAGTGTTCGGAATGCTACCACAAACCATTCGATCGCGTTTCTTTGGCAGCAAATGTAAAGCGCGTAGAAAAATATCGAGCTCTCTGATGGCGCTTTATGAAGTGTGCTATCATTACTATTATTGTTATTACTAATGAGAAACCAGTCGGGGTAGCGTCTTTAATTGTCGGGCAGTTTACCGATTTTAGCCAAGTTTCAGTCAAGGCGAGCAGGTCGGGACCATTTTCAGAAATAAGGTCGCTTATTAGTAGAGTTTATTGCACATTGAGCGTGGAATCCAAAGACGAGCGTTAAGTTGAACCGCCGTAGTTATAACAGGCATGATGACCACTAAGTTAGAGAGATGACGGTGACGCATGTGAGGGAGCGTGCTGAGCGGCTCGAGACAATGCTAGGAATACCAAACGAGCGGGCACTCAGCTAGCAGTTCCTGCTAAATGAGCTGCGTCTAAGCTGGTGCCCCCCTGCCACCGAGGCGGCTCAGGGGTTCTCTTCTTTTGCTAATTAATAATTCACGAATCTTAGCAACAACAGTAACATCTAGGAATTCTGTAGTCGTGAGCACTCCATTGATGCCGCTCTCTTATTCCTATTTTCTCCGTCCATTCGGTTACAGTAAAGAATACAAGGAGCAAAAGCTGTTCCCCGTCCTTCAGAGCATCGCGCGACGCATAGGGCACAGCGACATGTATGACGGCGTGACGCACGACGCCGAGCCCCTGGCCACGCCTCCGGGAGTTTCGGACGTCGAGATAAGAGCTGCTCAGGTGAGCGATTTACTTGTATTACCTTCTTCCGAGAAATGCTATACGACACCGCCCGAAGGGGAGCAAATTGCAGCTGAATTTCAGCTGATGCAAGCCTCGCTGTTCCACCGTTTACCCCGGCCAGCTGCATGCACTGTGCAACTGGGGTGCGGTGCAAATAAGCACCCGCGTAATTCGCCACTAGGCCAGTGGACATTAAGCACCCCTTTGTAACCTATAACTGGGTAGAATCACTCACCCTCAGTCCATTGCCAACCGCGCTCGAACGATATGCAGAGCAGAGCTACGAGATGCCCTGACCGGATGTTTGTGGGAGGACTCTGGGCAGCTCCCGACACGCTAAAGACGCGAGCCTCGCTATTGGCGCGAGCCTCGCAATTGGCTCGAGCCTCGCTATTGAGGAGCCTCGCTATGGAGTTTGCCAGTTTTATTTATTTATATTTATATATATAATGTCTCTCTGTTTATCTCTCTCTCTCTCTCTCTCTCTCTCTCTCTCTCTCTCTCTCTCTCTCTCTCTCTCTCTCTCTCTCTCTCTCTCTCTCTCTCTCTCTCTCTCTCTCTCTCTCTCTCTCTCTCTCTCTCTCTCTCTCTCTGTCTCTCTCTCCATCAGCTTCAGTCGGATTCGGTACCAGGTGTGACCGGGCCATGCTGAAAACGTTGCTGAATACTTATGCACTTCAGTCTGTCGCCCCTTCGGAGTCCTAACCCAGTCCTTCTCCAAGAATCACCGTAATAAGAGAGCTGCTAGGCCTGTGCGATTAGATTATGTTTGGCGGTACCGGCGAGGGAGAGGGGGAGGAGTGGTAGACGTCTGATACTTTTCATCCCAGCCCTGCGTGCTCCCATCAGCCAATTGATCATTTCGTGCAGCTGCTGAAGCTCGTGGAGAGTTTGGATGAGTTCATGATCGGCGAAACCATTAAGAAGCTGACAAAAGATCTCAACCAGGCGTTTGCCGAGCGTGGCCGTGAGGAGGGCAGTCTGCCAACGGACCTCTGGAAGAAGCCCGTGAGTACCGTGCCCTCGAGTGTGTTCCAGTGCTGCGCCCCATCGGCTGCTGGCTACAGCGTCGGCTCGCTAAGCTAAGCTCGATGTACTTCCCCGCCGAGGCTGACCGACCCGACCGGTGAGGGTGCAGCCACGCCTTCAGCCAAGGCCGCGACAAGGTGCAGCTGCGACCATCTGATGCTGGGCCCGGCTGTCGCTTAGCACGGTCGCTTCGGATGTGGCAGCAGACCTCGCGCCAGTTCTGGTAGGCTTCGAGACCCTGCATACGTGCTGCTCTTTTGGATCTAGAATTGGAGAGAGAATTTCACCATTCAGCGACCCGACATCGTCGAAAGATTTGCCGAAGAGCTGCATAGCAGCGCAAATGAGACCGGGGATGCAGTGGTCATCCCACGAACGCACCTGCAGCTCTGTCTTAGTCACTTGGCCACGGAGGTCATGACCAGAGAGAGGTTCGACTACGAAAAGTGAGTAGCACTGCACTTCTGCACATCACAGCATTAAGTCACAGAGCTAATACTGTGTTAGAATGCCTGAAGTGATCGGAGCTCAAGTGAACTCTGGTGCTCTGCTAATGGCTACTCATTCTCCATCTCACTCTGTCCCTTTCTCTCAATCTCTCACTCTATCTTTCTCCATCTGTCACTCTATCTTTCTCCATCTCTCACTCTATCTTTCTCCATCTGTCACTCTATCTTTCTCCATCTCTCACTCTATCTTTCTCCATCTCTCACTCTATCTTTCTCCATCTCTCACTCTATCTTTCTCCATCTCTCTCTCCATCTTTCACATCTCTCATTTAGCTGACTTAACAGCCTCATTTGTATCAGTAGAAAAGCCTTATCGGCTCATCACTGCTTGCAGTAGGCAATAAACTCCATCGACAAACTGCACGATTCGAACCCACGACCTCGGTTGTGATGAGTGAGCACCTTATCTCTTGGGCTATTACAGCCAGTAGTAATATCTCTCCACCTCTCTCTCTCTCTCTCTCTCTCTCTCTCTCTCTCTCTCTCTCTCTCTCTCTCTCTCCAACTCTCTCCTTCTCCTCCTTCCCTCCCTCTCTCCCTCTCTCCTTCTCACTCTCTTTCCCTCTCTCTCTCTCTCTCTCTCTCTCTCTCTCCCCGTCTCGCTGTCTCTCTCTCACAATATCTATCTATATATCTTGCTCACTCTTTGTCTATCTATGTATCTATCTATCTACTGTTACGTTACTGTGTCTCCGGCTGCGGCAGCGCTGGAGAAATCTCACGGAGACACGAAGACACGAGCAGACGCACGTGAGCAGTGAATGAGACTCTCTTTATTCCTCCAGCGGGTACATATATAAGCTAGGGGCTGACTCATCACAGATAAGGGAGTGCATCCGTGGTGAGCCACCGCTGTGGGCCACAAGCCCACATCAAAGGCCGCACCGAGCCAACCGCCCAAACACCCGCCCACATCAAAGGCTGCACCGAGCCAACTGCCCAACCACCCACCGAGAGCAGGGAACCGCACACCAGTGGCCGAGAAGCAACAGGGACACACAACACTACCTATCTCCATAGCATCGTGCCTTGAGTCGCAGGCCTTTTTCGGTCAGTCTACCCAGAATCCTCCCAGCTCTGGTCACTGCTTGCAGCTACAGCAGCTACTACGAGGGCCTGCTGAAGATGACCACTCAACTGCTGCATCAGCGCGAGCAGGATATGAAGCATGCACAGCAGGAGAACGCACGCCTGCAGAGCGACGTGGACGTCGAGGTGCAGTGCCGCCTAGCCGACAAGTGCCACGCCCTCGTGCTCGGTAAGCCGTTGCTGCAGCTCGCTAGCTGCTGCTGCTGCTGCCTTGCTCTCCACCGATGCCTCTGCTGCTGCAATGCCTGATCGTTCACCTCAGCTGCCATGGTGAGCGCATCTCTCTTGCCGTACTGCACCGGAAGTCGAAGCTGGCTCCTCTGGCCTCGAGCCATTAGGCATGGGAGCGCTGCTGCCTCCAGTGCACGCTGTTTGTACCCTTATTTGCTTGCAGAGGTGACGGCCCTGCGAGCAAAGGTGGCTGAGATGCGGGAGCTGAGTCTGACACAGGAGCGCGACGTGCGAGAACGTGTTCGAGAAGAGTACAACGACCTCGTGCAGAACCTGTTCCAGGCTGTGTACAGCCTTCGAGGCAAGCTGGACGAGCACAGGTCAGAGGGCAATGCTGCTGCATGCCACTCCACCTCTGCTGAGCCCCATTGCTCTGCCAGCAGCTGTATGCTGAAAGCAGCAGCCGGAGTAGAGGAACTGTCGATTGTCCGTGCTCTGCTGTTTCCAAAGCAGCGCAGAGTCGGTGGCTGCCACTGTGGCACTAAACCTCTGCAAGGTACAAACGTACGAAAAAGATTGGTTCTTGGCGAGCTCTTACCCTCCAGTGCCACGTACAAACCACACGCCTGCACTGCTCATTGAGCTGAGAACTGAAACTCAGACTGAAGCACAGGTAGAACTAAAACGAGACTACATTAAGTAGAATAACGGAGAGAGCGATTGTGGGGAGATAGAGCGATAGCAAGAGAGGAAACAGAGAAAATAATGTCTTCAGTTTCGTGGTCTGGGCAACCAGCCTGCATGCATGCAAGGTTTGTCATATGACAGTTATGAGCACATCCGAAAGCCGTGGCACTTAAACACCAGCCACCTTCTGCTAGCTCGGTCGCGAAGCTCGAACTTAGCGACCGGCAAAGATGAGCTCGAATAATTGTATGGCTCGGGCTGGTGTACAGGCATCGGGTCTTTCTCGGAGGGTAAGCAGCGAGAGATTTTCAGATGGATTCAGCTAGATTCTGCAGCCTCTAGCCGCTGCAGAATCTAGCTGCTCTCGAGCCCTTCGATGCTATTGGTTCGACCTGGCAATCACCAGTCCCTTCCGGAGCTACCTTCGAGAATGCGAAATCTAATTAACTCCGGCAGCAGTGCTCTGAGCTGATACGAACAATTGGCTAATGCCAGCTTGTACTTCCTACCTCCCTTACTCTCTCTCTCTCTCTCTCTCTCTCTCTCTGCCCTCCACTCTCTATCTAGCTCCCGTAGCCTTCCCGTCTCTCTCTCTCTCCCCTCTCTCTCTCTCTCTCTCTCTCTCTCTCTCTCTCTCTCTCTCTCTCTCTCTCTCTCTCTCTCTCTCTCCTTCCTAAAACCTACCGTTGCCAGCTGTCATCGAGCCGAAGGGCCCTTTGGTTAAGCCGACCGCTTTCCTCACCGAGAACTTTGGCCTGGCAGACTAAACGACGATACTCCTAAGGCCCCTGATTCTGGAGTGGACTTTGGCTGATTGAACCTTTAGATGCCTGAGCTGCCTCGGCTGCCACCGGTTTCTAATCGAGGGGAATTCCACCTCGAGGCAGTGCACTCGACAAACTTTGTAGGCCTTGTCCCCCTTGGCTGAGCCCCACTCCCGACTTCTGGAAGCGCGATCAGCCTAGATCTGGTCAAACCTGCAGTCAAGCTAACCCTCTCCTGGCCACCTAACCCTCACCTGTCTTTCTTGCAGGCTAGTAAAGAACTAGCAGAGTCACTTGACCGGCCAGCTGCTTGCTTGTCCCGTGGCCAGGCAGTGTTGCTATTATTGTGCTCGGGCACTGCCCATCGAAAGCTGTTGATGTGGCCTGGTTCAGAGATCAATGGCCACGTAAAGCCCGGCAAAGCACTAAAGCAGCCGGGCTGCTTATTCCCTGAAGCAAAGATAGTAGAGTCCAGCTGACTCATTATATCCTGCCATGCTGCTGCTGTTACTGGTGAGCCCCATGCCATGTTTGTCAATTGTCATTCTCCCTCTCTCTCTCCCTCTCTCTCTTCTTTCTTTCTTTCTAATGTAATGTAAGGTACTGTATCTTTGTCTTTAACTCCACAAAGACTATGTGGGTATTTTTGTCTTTAACTCCACAAAGACTATGTGGGTATTATGCAGGAGAGTTGTATATAGTGCACTCACAGCTTCTGCCTCGTTCGGTAGGTATTCGGTAGCAAACAGACTTCATCTCGCACAACAAAGAAAAACTAGCAAGCATAGCCGACTCTCTCTCTCTCTCTCTCTCTCTCTCTCTCTCTCTCTCTCTCTCTCTCTCTCTCGCTCTTTTTCTTTCTCTCTTTTTCTTTTTCCACCCCTCTTCCTTACTCTCCCTCTTTGGTTCGTCTTAAACAGTGTTTACACGACGAGTCTTCTGTCCTGCATCGTTCTTTCCTCTAGTTGAAAGTTTTCAGTCAGTTTTCCTTTACCTCGTGTTTTCTTTTTCCTACTTACCCAACCCCCAGGATGATCGCTATAGAATTGCCTTTATTAGGGATATTGGAAATGGTCCTATGCAATGAACCTTCTGGCAAATGTTAACCCGCCACGATTACACCTATCGCTCCATAAATAGGGACTCTCGTCGAACGATACGATGATTTTGTCGGTCGAGTCGTTCCCTGTGCATTTTAAACCAATGAAGAAGGTATGCCCTTGACGGTGCCAAGGATTGGTAATTTGTTCAGTCTTTGCCAACAAGTAGAATAATGTGCAGCTTCTGAGTCTTCGTTCAGCCTTGGACTGCCCCGATCTTGGCGACAAATGCAGCAAGCTTCGAAGCAGGACAGAAGCGAGACGGGGGCCGTTTAAGCTCGGCTTTAGCGTGCACTGGCGTCTGGTTCCTCCTCCTCCGAAAGCTGTGGCAGCAGCGACGCCCCTTTTGCCCCCTCCATCCACGGTGGCCACTAGCCATCGAGGGCTACGTCGATCTGCCTGGTCGATGTGCGATCGGCGGCGTAGGTACGATTGTATGCACGATCGGGCGCCGCAGTGTGGTAGCATTTTGAGCAGAGGGGGCTGGCTGGCTGGCTGGCCGAGAAATGCATCCTTCGCTTATGCCTGCCCGCCTGCGGCCTTGTGACGCAGCCACTCCGAGAGCCGCTGCTACTGCTTTTGC
>WPIO01000043.1:3057500-3152500 GCA_009760855.2 Cristatella mucedo
TAAAAACACACCTATTTAGGACAGCATTTAGTGGGTCCCTGTGATTCGTCCTTGATGTGCATATGCGTGCTGAAACTGTGCATGCTGCCACTAACCACATTTGCATGCTGACCGTGTGCATGTCACCCCTAACCATATTATTCATTTTGTTTGTTTTTCAAGCATGATTTTACTTACCATTCAATTGCATTTCCCTTTGCAGCAAGTGTAAAGCACCTAGAGAGAGATTGAGTTCTCTAAGGGCGTTTAATCAAGTGTATTATTATTATTATTATTATTATTATTATTCCTTCTGTTGTGCTAAGGCCAATTAGCAAGGTGAAGGTCGGAACGAGTGAAGCCGAAAGTGGTGCTCCCATGATGAAATTGTGTCTGCAGCTAGAATACTGCCTTCGGTTAGTTCACAGCAGAGCACTCCCCTTGCCTTTTACAGGAAACGACCAGACCAGCACCCAAAGCTGGTGGTATGCCCTGTCGAACCTGAAGTGCTAGCTAGCTAGCCTTTGTGGACCGGAGGTCGTAAGGGAAATGTTCGATGGCAGAGCGCCCTCTGCACAAAGTTCGGTCAGCAGAGGCTGCCACGCACTTATATTTATCATCGATCATACCTGCTGCACACAGCAGCACACCTGCTACATACAAGTGTTCCATGCCCAGTGGTGTGTGGAACTTGTGCCTAGACTTAGTGTCCACCACTAAGTCCTCCACTATTTAGGACACGACTCACGTTTCTTCGTGCTGCTGCTGCCTCCTCCTCCAGCCTCTTCCTCGGGTGGCGAATAACGCGAATGCGTCAGACCAACTGCAAGCATCACTAAACTTTCGATTGTGGCTAACACGGGAAGGGAAGGGGCCGCTCAGCAGAACCAGAGCCAGAGCTAGCTAGCTAGCCATCGCTGCCATTGCAAAGCACGTGGAGCAGCCGGAAGGAGCAGGGAAAAGCAGGAAGCTGCTGCTGCTGCTGCCGCTCATGCTGCCGCGCCTTGCTCCGAGTTGTTTTGGCAGCGCTCTGTATATTCCGTGCAGACGAGCAGACGCTGCAGACGCGACGCGATGAGTACCACGCACTGAGCAGCCTTCGCAAGGAGAACCTCGACCTCGAGCAGCACATATCCAAGATGAAGGTCTTCTATGCATGGAAAATGAACCGCACCAAGGACAGCCTTCGGCGGCAGCTGACGGAGCTCTCTGCTAGATCCGAGCGCCACAAGAAATCCTACGTCGGCGTCAAGATGGCCGCAGACGAGGAGAAGGAGCTGCTGCGACAGCAGATCGCCGCCCTGCGCAAGGCGCTCGCCGACTCGGAGCGCGAGGCCCGCGACATCCGTAAGAAGCTCGACAAGGAGGTGTGTCCTGCCCCGGATCTCAGCCCCGCCCACCCACCCCCCACCCCGCCTCTCCTCCTCCACTCGTGTGCCTCTGCCACTCCAGGCACCACGGCGGCAGCGCGGTCTCTCCCTCCCCGGGGGGCGGCGCAGGCGAGCGGTCGTCAGTCCGTGCCGGAGCTCGTAGTGCCGCTGGAGCTTGCCGGATCGAGGGAAGGGAAGCAGCAGCAGCAGCTGCTTCAGCTGCTTCCCTTCCCGTAATAATAATAATAATAATAATAATTCACTTGATAAAGCGCCCTCAGAGAACTCAATCTCTCTCTCTCTAGGCGCTTTACATTTGCTGTAAAGTGAAATGCAATTGAATGGTAAATAAAATCATGCTTGAAAAGCAAACGAAGTAAACCCTTCTCTTCCTTTCCCTTCCCTTCCCTTCCCTTCCCCTCTTCCCTTCCCTTCTGCTGCAGCATCGGCGATGCTGCAGGAGCAGCGGCTGCTGCTGCTGCTGCATCGTTGATGCTGCTGGCACGGCGGTGTGCGACCGTCTCGGCTGCACACCGCTGCACGGCTGCTGCCCTCGCCGCCGCTACTCAGGCTGCGTGCTCTCGTGCATTACACGAGGAGATCTTCGGTCGGGACGGCCGCTCGCACGTGCGACGTGCTTTTCGGGGCAGCGACTGAGCGCTGAGCCGTGGCGCACGCACGAACGACACGCTAAGCAGGTGCAGCAGCGTGCCACTCTCTCGACTTTTCTCGTTGCAGACGAAAGCCAGGAAGGAGAAGCTGTATGCTGCCATGCAGCAGGCGGCCAGCGAGCGGCAGCTGCAGCTGGCCAAGCAGGCCACTGCCGAGAAGATGGTGAGCCGTCTGCAGCCGCTGCTGCAGAACAGTCTCGTTCCTCCTGCTCCCCCTGCTTCTCCTCCCCATCAGTGTAGGTAGCTGCCAAAGAGAGTCCTCGGGCAGTGCCCTCCCCCTTCCCGGCTCGATTGCACCTAGTCCCGTAGGTCGAGCGCAGCGATTTCTCCACTTTGCTCCGGCGCGAGCTCGAAGCAAGCATGCCAGAACTGCAGCAGCTCTAGAGCCGGGGATCGCTTCTCTGACGGTCGCCTCTCACCTTACCGCAGAGTCGCAGCCTGTGGCTGCTTGGCGATTTCCACCCTGCCGCGCTCTGGTAGAGCGGCTTGCCTTTCACGCCTCCGCTGCCACTGCTTCGATGACAGGCTCATTACCCTACTCTCTCTCTCTCTCGCTCGAAGGCCGAGGAGCTGGAGCAGAAGGAGCTGCTCGTGCGCCACCTGGCGAGCGAACACGAGCGAGCACAGCAGCAGCAGCACGTGTCGAAGCAGAAGGCCAAGAAGGACGCGAGCGCCATGCGCCGCGCGCTCAACCACGAGCGAGCGCTCAAGCTCGACGCTTTCCAGCGAGTGGACGAGCTGCAGTCGTACGTGTACGACGCCGAGCTGCAGCAGCTGCTGCCACCGCAGTCGCACCGCACCGCCTCGCCGACGGCCGCAGGCGTCGCGCCGCTGGCCACGTCCGCGGCCGTGCCGGCCGCCCTGGCCACCGGCCTGGTGCGAGCCCACACGGTGGCCGGGTACGCTTCAGCATCGGGTGAGGAGCGCTGCGGAGCTTGTGCGCCGCAGCGCTCGCGGAGCGGCGCTGCGGCCGGCGCTGCGGCGCTCTTTTTTGTGTGCGTGCCAACGTGCTCACTTTGAGCGCGAGAGCTGTCACGTCGTGGATGCTCGATTGCTGCTCATCCTTTCGTCGCAACATCCGACATCAGGGCTCGAGCGTGAGCGGTTGAAAGCCGTTTGAAGTGAGCTGCTGGACGAGCATCTCGTCAGCGTTGTCGTCGGCTTTTCCTCGCGTCACGTGAGGAAAAGCCGACGCGGACGCCATTGTCCATTGTCGTCGTCAGCTCGTCCATTGTCGTCGTCAGCTTGTCCATTGTCGTCGTCAGCTCGTCCATTGTCGTCGGCATTAACTCCTGCTCATGAGACGTGCACGTGCTGCGCTTTCGCTGCAGGTGAACGGGTGCAGTCGGCCTCGGTCGGCAGGAGAATGCTGTCGGCAAGCGGCGGCCGCAGCGCCAGAGGTGGCGGCGGGGTGACTGCCGTGGGAGCAGCGTTGCCCAAGCAGGATGCTGCCGCCACCGCCGAGACGCTCCAGCTGCTGCCGTGGTCTGGCGCCCGGGTTCCATCGGCGGACATCGTCAGCAATGCACGGCGCGCACTGCAGCAAAGGCCCAAGACGGTATGCCGTGCCCGGCGTCCTCCGAGCGCTCGTTGCCATGGATGCAGCGTATATGCGTTATGTGAGCTTTGAACAGCAGTTGCTCACCTTGGGCTCGGTCGCAAGATAATAATGAGGCATCTGCATTTCTCACTCTCAGAGAACTAAATCTCTGTTTAGGCACTTTACATGCACTGTAAAGGAAGCATGTCAATGTGAGAATACGCTATGATATGTGACTACATGTGCAATGTCAGCCCACGTAAGCACAAAAAGGACACTTTAGTGGGGCTCAGTGACTGCTGTGCAAAGCAGGTGCATGTTTAGCTTCTTTTTAAATTTCGTCAAGTCGGGGGGGGGGGGGTTGTCATGACATCCGTCGAAAGTGAACTCCTTGGTCTTTGGGAGCATGAGGATGAAAGGCACAGTGTCTGTTTTCGGTCGATTTGGAGTACAGGCAGATGACTTCAGTCGGAGGAGGAGGAGGTAGTATGATGTCTTGCTTGATTAGCAAGCAGTAATTCCCATGGGATAGTAGCAATAACCTTGCTGTCGATGCGCTGCTCGCATACACCTAGAACGTGGTTTGCCTGCTTTACATGCTTTGACCTTTGTCTGCCACGGCAGCAAGTGGCCAGTGAAGGCAGCCGAAGACATTGCTGCACAAAGCCATCACTTTCGCGCCCTCGTATCGAGCGGATCTATAGCAAAATCCCGTGCTGCCCATGCTGCAACCGTGCGGCCTCTGCCACACGCATGCCGGCGATGCCAGACCCAAAGCGAAATCATATATTTCCTCAGCAGCAAGTGTTCTACGGCTGCGGCCGGCTTTGCGGCTAAGCCTCTGCTGCAGGGGATCTGTCCTGTTTGTTTTTTCAGATTGGCATTCAGAAGGTATACTGTCGTGAGCTTCGTCCCGTCTGCCAGCGTAACACGCGGCTCGTGGCTTGGAGCAGTAGTCCATGCCTGGCCGTGGATGGGGCGCTAGAATTTGGCTGTAGCAAAAAAGTGCTTGCATCGGATCGGATCGGTCAGCATGTCGATGCATCGGCTTTCGGCTTTCATGCCCTCTCTTTGCTTGGGTTCATCTGCTGCTGCAGCAGCCGGCATTGCTGCTGCAGCCAGCGCTGCTGCTGCTGCTTTTCGTTTCGTCCCTTTCTGCTTTGGGCAATCGCTGTGAATGTGCAGGCCTGGCCAAGGTGCTACTGCTATGCTCGCCCATCAGCCGAGCAAAATACATTTGAACCGGGCGCTAGTGGTAGCTCCGCCTCCAACTTCCTCAAGCGAAATTCACTGCTGAGGTCAGAGATAGCAAGCACAGCTGCTTCATCAGCCCGAAAGCCTCACAAGTATGGAGCCGTGGTCCAAAGTCCTTTTATTTAAGCGTCCAGCCAAGCTGCATGATGTAGCCTTGATCGGGAAGATAGGGGTGTTTCTTTCGGCCGGGGGAGAGAGGGGCAGTGAAGAGGGGGAAGGCTTTGGTTGGAAATGTGTTCAGCGTCTCTTGCCAGCATGGTGATCCTAGCTGACTGAAAATCCTGCGAACCCTGGCCAATTCGGGCATCGTACTAACTAACCTGTTAGCCACTGCTAGCCGGCTAGCCACTGTTCGGCTGGATGACTTGATGTTAGGCTCGCTAATGGGCTGCCAGCTCTACTGCTGCCGTCTGCAAGCTGCTGTTGCTTGCTGCTTGCCTGATCTGTCGGCCTTAAATCGTCGTGCCTGGTCTGGTCTCAAGGGGGGCAATGAGCTGGCCATTGGGTGACTCGCATTTGAAGCTTTAGCTTCGCTGGTTTTCTCGATCATAACAACCTTAGATGTGTTTGTCTCTGCTAGCAGTAGATGTTAAGGCCTTGCTTAATAACCACCTCTTCTGCTGGCCATTCGGCTAATTGGCCAATAGTTGAGGAGATTAAGAAATCGACTTGTTATTTTTTTTCTATCGGCAATCTTTTCGTGAGCTGGCTTGGAATTAATTCTGAGCAGGATTAATAGAGCCGACTGCTGTGCAGACCGAGCAGCATTCATCTGGTTGAATTTTTCAGACCGCCGGGAGACTGCGAAGTAAGATGGCAGAGTACCTGCTCAACGACCTCGATCCCAGTGACACAATGAAGACGATCAGCCAACTCGAAGCCGCTTTTATAACGGAAGTGAAAAAGTGACCACATTTGTTTTCGGACTGATGTGGGCGTGGTCCTGACTGCTCTCTGACGATATTAGCTCACTTGCTGAAGCAGAGCTGGCTGCTCTCAAGGACCGGAAGTTTGAAGCCTATCTGAAAGCTATCTGACATGAAGTGGGTCCGACATGTGTTTATCTACTTTTGCATTGCATGCGTTTTATGCCTAAAATATACTGCTTTCATGGTGATGCAGGTGAAACATCATCCGCCTTAATGCCACCAACGAGATTGCACCACTTTGACCATATTGACCCTATGTGCTAAGGTCTGGCTCAATTATCTTGGCGATCGGTTACAGTGACTGATTGTTGTCTACCCACTTAAGTCATTTAGCTAAGTCCCCAGGAATTCAGCTCATTTACCACTATCGCCTATAAATAATCTCAAATCTTTTCGACACTGCTTCAATTCGTATGCCCCCGGAACTCACTAAGAGACCGACATAGCAGTAGCCCATGACTTTATACATTTAAAAGGATGCTGAAACCCACCAGTTCCTCTAAGCTTCTGCTCCGTCTATGTGCATTATCCTTCATGTGCAAGGACTCAGCGTGAAACTGTGCAAGCTATAACTTATCAGTTGACAGGCTTTCTCACAGACATACGTTAAGTGCCGAGAAAGAGATTTATAAAAAACATACAATTCATTTGTATAGCACCCTGAGAGAACTTAATCTTTTTTCAGGTGCTTCGCATATGCAGCAGGGCTATTTAGTTCCCACTTAGATGTAGTTATTAGATGTCATTATTACAGCAGAGTATACACAAATGTCATTATTACAGCAGCTGAGGCTGCTCTTTGGCTATATGTATACATGTATGTGTGTATATATATATATATATATATATATATATATATATATACACATGAGGTCTTTCAGTTGAGTCTCCTGACCAGCCACAGCCACTGGCTCCAGTTATCACGGCTCGGCCACTTCAGACTTCAGTTCCTGTGCAGCTAGACAAAAATATGCCCAAAGCCACGTTTCGCGTCCAAATCAGCTGCGAAGCGATATCTTGGTCTGTAGCGGCTGCAGTGACTGGCTCGTCACGATGCTCGAAGGCCGTCCTTCCTCCAACCAGTCCAACATAGCCGTCCTGGAGTAACTTGCCACCGTGCAATTCTGGTGGGGCAAGCGATTGCCAGTCGTGTGTATCTCTTGCTTCACTCGCTTCCATTGACTGCTGAACAGGACATTGGGGATTTGAGTTCTGCCATCAGAACGAGCCACCAAGTGGGCAATCAATTAACAGCCCCACATCCGGTGGGTCAAAAGTGGTGACTACATCGGGGCCGTTTCCTCATTGGGAACTGTTTCCGATAAATTTGCCGAGCAAGAGAACGAATGGACGTATAGATAAGTGATAGAACCTTTAAAGTTGATCACTTGTTTAGTGGGAGCCACTGCAGGTCACTGGAAAAAATTCACTAAATTGAAATGGCTTATAACCCATGCAGGAAGACGTGTAAGTATTGTTGGTCAGTCGCCATTGGCTTAGCTGCCACATCCAACAACTGCTGTCAGAACTTCACTGGTTCCCTATCAAATATCGAACAGACTTGAGCATTCTTTGTCTGGCCTCCTTGTCTATTCTTTGTCGTTTCACTAGCTTGCACCAGCACCTCACTTAAGACATCCTTGCTCCTCCATTGTTAGTAGCACGAAATAAACACGACAAAAAACACCATAGCCGGCTTAATCGAACGTATAGTCTCCATCAGGCTCCTAGCTCAGCAGCCGACGTACCTTTCCCTCTCCTGCCAAGCGTCCGGTGCTGGTATAGGTTGCCTTTCCGCTATCTCCTGGCTCCCACTTATCACCAACAGCTGATCACAGGCGGGCCAACGTGCTGCAGCTGAGAGTCGGCCTCCACCCAGACCACATTTCCCTCATACTCTACATGGTCCTATGCTTTCTGTCGTCTCGCCGTCCCTGGAGCAAAACTAGAATTTTCTGGCGATCAGACTTGTTTAGCAGTCTAGATATCGCAGGAGGTAAGGTGCTCGCTCTTCTCCACCGAGGTCGTGGGTTCGAATCCAACAGTGAGCGATCCTTAATTCCCGACTGCAAGCGGCGGTGATAGCCGGCTAGGATTTTTTGCCGCTATACAAATGAGACTGTTAAATCAGTTTACAGTTGTGCTTTTAAGTTCACCTGCGCTGAAAGTCTGGAACTCGCTTCGGGCTAGGGTCACTATCCGCAGTGACTTTGTATCGTCACTCTGTAACGTGTAATTCTTAGTTAAACACCGTTTTGTTCTGCTAAGCTTTCCCTTAGTCCCAGAGTGCGGAACTTTTCTGTATTGTTCCTGCTCCTTCGGCGTGCATATCTGTGAATTAATCAGTGCATGTTACAAGCCAGAAGGGCTAGTAATCGCTGGCCCCGAGTGTCTTCCTGCTCGATTTTGAATGCTGGTCTAAGCACGATACCGTTCGCGGCAGTCATTAAACCGTGTATAGATTCTTTTCCAACGCAGTTGTTAAGCGTCTAGAATATAGACTCTGGATAAAGGTTTAGCGCTCTCAGAGCCCAATATCATCGCCCTGTTATTATCATTTAGTATTGAGTGTTGAAAGTCCAAAGAGGATGTCGCCGACGCTGGGACTAAGTTTTGACTGCTCGTGCCGGCGGGTGTGCAGCCAGCGATTTCCAGCGGGTGGTGCAGCTGCAGCAGAGCATTGGCTCCGCTTCGGTTTCAAGTATCCATGGAAACAAAGCCCGAGCTCGCCGCGCCTCCTATCCTCCGCCCACCCGGTTCGCCCGGAAATTGGGGCCGATTTGTCAGCACACCGCTAACCGTTCTGGTCTTAACCGAGTGAGCCGAACGAACGGTCAGCGGAAAGGCTTAAAATGCTCGACCGGCAACCCGAGCGGCAAAGCTCGGAGCCTGCTTCGGATCGTGGGATCTCATTTCGAAGCGTCTATCCGAATGCTGCTGGCGCGATATCCCCCCCCCAGCCACTCACTGCGTTGCTGTGTATTGGGCGGGTCCTCAGCCCGCCCACCGAATCCGGAGGGTTCTCGCCCTCGTCCGCGCCGTAGCTCGTGCCGGCGTCTCTGTGCCAACAATGTCTCTGTGCCAACAATTGCTCTCCGGCGCTTGAGCAACCATTGTGGGCTGGGACATACCAGTTCAATAACTGGGCTGCACGTCACTCTAGACAGACTGCCGCCGTTAGCAACTTCCTGAGCAACGGCTGCCAGCCATAGTAATAGTAAGAATTATTTTGTATAGCACCCTAAGAGAACTCAATCTCTATCCGTGCACTGTACTGCTCACTGTCAGAGAAGCAATAAACAAGAGTTGATGACCAGCGAGATATCGTTCTTAGACAGGCATTCAAGAGCACACAAGAAGCTATACAGGGGCCGCTGGTTAACTTGACATCAGGCAAGTTGCATTCACAAAAGGGTGCACTGTAAGAGCGAAAAGCAGTTAAATGCAAAACGGTATGCTCGCCGTCTGCTGGCCGCGAAGAGTGGCAGTGATTGGAGTGCCAGATGTTGTGTGCGCCTGCCGGGGGGGGGGCACATGTTGTAATTAGCGAAGCTCCTTGACACTAATGTACATGCCTCACTTTTGGCCAATAGTTGAGCTATTGAGGCAGCCCAGCGCTAGGCCACTAATGCATGTTACATTTCCTATCCACTGCTGCGATTCATCGCGCTCTCGTATATGTGCGCGTTGAGAGTAATGAGCAGAGTCTCGTTTGCCGCTCACGTTCGCTCACTGCGTCTCCGAGAGACTCCCACAAGCCGCCGCCGCTGGAGACAGATCCAACTGAAGCGTAGCTTGAGTGACTAATAAGGAAGCAAAGCGATCGTCCATTACGGAGTTGGTCGAATGACTCAGCTCTAGGGATGGATGCTTCACCCCACGCCAGGCCGATGACTGTCACTCCAGTAGGTATGAATCGGCTGCAGCCGCTGCCGGGGCCGCGGTCGACCCTACATCGCTGCCGCGTTAGGGCAATAACGAGGAAATTTATAAAACATTTATATGAAGCTCCAAAAGAACTGAATCTCTTTCGACATGCTTTGTACATATACCAAAGTGCTACGGAATTCGCCGACGCTGGTCGATGGGTCCATGTCACTGAGCACCTGGGCGGCAACAGTGATGGCTGATGGAATAATAATAAGAATAACACATTTTTATAGCGCCCCCAGAGAACCCAACCTCTTTCTGGGCACTTTACACTTGCCACAAAAGGAAGCCTGGTCGAATGGTCAGCGGTACCATGCTCAATGACAATGAGCATAACATGGTTAGAGGTAGATCAGGTAGTTAGAGGTTGTTAGAAGTAGATAGCATCCAAATGAGATGCGAAGCATCAGCCAAGAAATCCAGCCTCTGATCCTGACCAGTTGCCATCTCCCTGCTGCCAGTGCCGACGCCTTCAATGGATGGCGTTCTCGACGCGTGCGGGCTCGACGCCTACCGGAAGCGGGCCGTAAAAGAACGAACCGAACCGAGCTTATTTGGCTAGAACAGAAACAACCAATATCACTCAGCGAGTAGTGTAATGTATCTAGTGTAATGTAATGTACATCAAACTCACAGCCTAAGCGACTATCGGTACGCATTCGATAGCGAACAGACTTCATCTCACGCAACAAAGAGAAAATGGGAAGCATAGCGAAGTCGGGAGAGCAGTTGAGGTACTGAATAACACGGAAGTAGCCGCTCAGGACGGCTGGAAAGAATATGCTATAGTCGGCAGCAGGAGAGTAGTTGTCATTGCAAAATAATCGTGGAAGCTACTTCCGCAGTCTAGGACCTGCAGAGCAAAAGCTTCTGTCGTCAACGATCTTTACGCGAAAGAATGGAACAACTAATTCAGAGTAGCAGAGCGATATCGCTCAGCCACTCGCTAAGTCCTGCATGGTGCATTCTACGAAGTGTCATCGATCATTAGCCAGCCCTTGTTGCACTTACCGTATTTGCCTACCCCGAAGTGTCTCACGAACTCACTCTCAGTCGCTGGCTCCGTCTATCTCCCACTCAGACCTGCCATTTGCCAACCTCCGTTTTCCTCTCTGTCTCTGTGTCTCTCTACCTATCTCTTTCTTTCTCTCTCTCTCTCTCTCTCTCTCTCTCTCTCTCTCTCTCTCTCTCTCTCTCTCTCTCTCTCTCTCTCTCTCTCTCTCTCTCTCTCTCTCTCTCTCTCTCTCTCTCTCTGTGTGTGTGTCTCTACCCTCGGCATATCTCTCGACTCAGCGTTGATTAGAGCGCTCCGAAAACCACGTCAGATCAATGCCGAAACGGTCGCGTAATGAGTGTGATCGTTTTCGAGGGCCAGAGTATGCGATACGCCTTACAGATGTCGTGGAGATTGTTTGGAATTGATCCGATTGAGATCAAAACAGTGAAAGTGTGATCAGGTTATTACAAAGAACACCCACAGTCTTAGCCCAGCTCATCTAGTAAGTAAAGCTTGTAGTAAAAAAGACCGAAACTACAATTTTGCAAGCCACAAACATCTGCGTCTGATGTGGCGATAGCGAAGGACAATTAAATATCATAATGTAATATACCTCTGTAATTTTACGTAGCCGCGAGGACTAAGTGGATGAGGGAGTTGTATCAAAATCAAAGCCGAAGCGGTTTTTGGTGCCCATACAGACTTCGTGTAGTATAGAAAAGCGACAGTGAGAAGCATAGCTGAGTCAGGAGGGCAGTCGAGGAAGTGAGCAGCTTGGAAGTAGCAGCTCAGGACGGCTGAAAAGGATGTGCCACAGTGTGTTCGTTTATTTAAGTTGACCAGCAATGTCATCAACTTACTCTGTCATGTTTCCCAAAGTCGCCAGAGTGATCGTATAAAGTCGGTAACTAGATCAAAGTCTATCAGCTCTGTCGCACAAATACTCCGTTGAGCCGTCTACAAATACGCTCGAGTCACCAAGCTGCGTCAACGAAATTTTCGTCTGGACGTCGTATTGGTCAAATACCAACCTCTTGTCGTCGGAGTGCCTGTGTCAATACTTGGCAGCGATAGCACCTCGACAGACAGGTTTTACTGCTGTAGAAAAGCGCAATCTCTTCTCCACCGTTTCTTTCTCATAAAAGGATAGTCAGCCATGCCTTGCAGGCTGCCTAGAGGGCGCTGCTCCCTAGATGGCGCTGCTACCGAAAAGGCGCTGGCTACGATTACTATCACGTGAGCGCGTTATCGCTGACCAATTAAATCGCTTCCTTTCCACCATAGGGAAGGAGTCTAGCAATAGAAAGAGTATTTTCCCACAGCCCTCTATGCAAATACTCCATTATTATCACTGTGTACCTTAGAGGAACCATTAAACGGCGGCGCTAAATCAGCCAGATTATCGCTGAAGGGATATCCGGTAGTCGCGGACCTCAAAATTTAATGTCGTGGAATCGATTATGAGGCAGCAGTCTACGTTTAGGCATGACGAGGATCCAAGCCGCGAAGTTGGCGAGACAGACAGAGCTGCGTCTGGGCAGTCTCGGCGTCGGGCCGAGGGAGGCGCTGCGCTGCGGTGCAAGCGGCGGCGGCGCGCTCTCACTGTGTCCGCTGTCGCTGCCTCGCTCGTCTTCTCTGCGCTATGCACGTCGACTTCTTGCTATGTCAAGGTGTCGGAGCTGATCGTCTCTCTGCCACGTTCAGCTACACTCGGCATGCGTGCGTGCGTGCGTGCGTGCGTGCAATTAGGCTGCTCCTGCACGTTTCTAGCCGCGATTCCCAAGGCATCGCACGGCGGGCGCGCGCCGCTGTATTCGGCGCGCGCCCGTCCGCCGACTTCGCGCCGGCGCCGCTACGAGCGCTGCGTTTACGGCAGGAAGTTCCTAGCCGAGGTAGCCATGCAGCTACGTCATCCCGCTGGCAGCACATTGTTTAAGGTGAGTCGCTGACTCACGCGGTCAGGGCAACGCGAATGTAATGTAATTGTAATGTAATGCAACTTGGTCTGTGACTCCACAAAACCATAAAGACCATGTAGGTGTTACGCAGGAGAGTTTTTGTATAGCGCACTCACAGCCTAAGCTGCTCTTGGTACGCATTCGGTAGTCAACACACTTCATCTCACGCAGCAAAGAGAAAGTGGGAAGCATAGCAGAGTCAGGAGAGCAGTTGAGGTAGTGAGTAGCATGGAAGTAGCAGCTCAAGACCGCTGAAAAGGATAAGCCATAGGTGGCAGCGGGAGAGTAGCTGTCGTTGCCTAAGAATTGTGCAAGCGAGTTCCACAGTCTAGGACCTGCAGAGCTAAAGCTTCTGTCGCTAACTGTCTTTAAGCGGAGGAATGGGACAGCTAATGTATTGTCCACACAGGACCTGACGGCGCCAAGGTAGGGAGGAGCTAAGCCGTGGCGGGCCTTGTGGGTCAGCGTAAGAACTTTGCTCTGTATCCGTTGATCAACCGGCAGCCATCCTAGCTCTTTTAACAAAGGAGACACGCGGTCAAACCTCTGGGACTTGAAGACTAGCATTGCAGCCATATTCATAGCCAGCAGCAGTGGCATAATAGCTTTCTTTGGTAGCCCAGTCTGTCTCTGTCTCTTTCTCTATCTATCTCTCTGTCTCTGTCTCTGTCTCCCTCTGTCTCTCTCTCTCTCTCTCTCTGCCTCTCTCTCTCACTCTTTCTTTGTCTCTCTCTCTCTCTCTGTCTCTGTCTCTCTCTGTCTCTCTGTGTCTCCCTCCCTCTCTCTGTCTCTCTCTGTCTCTCTCTGTCTCTCTCTGTCTCTCTCCGTCTCTCTCCGTGTCTCTCTGTCTCTCTCTGTCTCTCTCTGTCTCTCTCTCTCTCTCTCTCTCTCTCTCTCTCTCTCTCTCTCTCTCTGTCTCTCTGTCTCTCTGTCTCTCTGTCTCTCTCTCTCTCTCTCTCTCTCTCTCTCTCTCTGTCTCTCTCTGTCTCTCTGTCTCTCGGTCAGTTGTATTTCTTTGTCATGCAGGATCTCTCTCTCTAAACTGTCTAGTTATCTGTCAGAATTCTCTCTGCATCGCTCTCTCTGTGTCCCCCTCCCTCTCTATTTTCAGCGTCTCTCTAAAATTAGTGTTGTTAGATAGGATACACACTGTCCATGCTCCTCTGCAACTCACTCTACTACTCTCAGGCTGTCTCTCTGCCGTCTCTCTCTCCACTTGACCTCTGGTTACCAGTCTCTTCTCTCGCTCTCTCTTCTCTATGTCTCTCTCTGCTCTATGTCTCTCTCTGGAGAACCGTGCTGTCCCCACAGCCTCTCTCTGCATCAGAACATCCCCTGACCTGACCACATTCTTAAAATACCTAGGAAGCATTTAGTGTGTCTTGGTGTTCTCGCGATGTCTCTCTGACACTGTTCAGAGCTGCCACTAACCCATTTCTGCTCTCATGTCCCCAACTGTCTCTCTCTATTGCGTTCACTTTCTGAAAGCGCCTAGAAAGGTTAAGTCTCTTTATCAAGTCAATTTATTATTATTATTATTTGTCTCTCTCCTTGTCTCTGTCTTCCTCTCTTTCTCGTTCTCTCTGTCTCTGTCTCTCTCTGTCTCTGTCTCTGTCTCTCTGTCTCTCTGTCTCTCTGTCTCTCTGTCTCTCTCTCTCTGTCTCTCTCTGTCTTTCTGTCTCTCTGTCTTTCTCTGTCTCTCTCTGTCTCTGTCTCTGTCTCTCTCTCTCTCTGTCTCTCTCTCTCTCTCTCTCTGTCTCTCTCTCTCTCTCTCTCTCTGTCTCTCTCTGTCTCTCTCTCTCTCTGTCTCTCTCTGTCTCTCTCTCTCTCTGTCTCTCTCTCTCTCTCTCTCTCTCTCTCTCTCTCTCTCTCTCTCTCTCTCTCTCTCTCTCTCTCTCTCTCTCTCTCACTCTCTCTCTCCCTCCATCCCTCCCTTTCCTCCTTCTCTGTCGATCCATCTACGAGTCTGTAATTTTGCGCGTCTCTCTACGTCTGTCGAGCGAGATGTAATGTAATGTATCTCCGTCAGTAACTCCACAAAGTCATAAAGACCATGTGGGTGTTACGCAGGAGAGTTTTGTATAGTGCACTCATAGCCTAAGCGGCTTTCGGTACGCATTCGGTAGCCAACAGACTTCGTCTCACGCAACAAAGTGAAAGTGGGAAGCATAGCAGAGTTAGGAGAGCAGTTGAGGTAGTGAGTAGCATAGAAGTAGCAGTTCAGGACCGCTGAAAAAGATGTGCCATAGTCGGCAGTTGGAGAGTAGATGTCGTTGCGTAAGAATTGTGGAAGCGAGTTCCACAGTCTAGGACCTGCAGAGCTAAAGCTTCTGTCGGAGGAATGGGACAGCTAATGTATTGTCCACACAGGACCTGAGGGCGCGAACAGACTGAAACTGGTGCAGCAGTTCAGCTAGGTACGAAGGAGCCAAGCCGTGGCGGGCCTTGTGGGTCAGCGTAAGAACTTTGCTCTGTATCCTTTGCTCAACCGGCAACCATCCTAGCTCTTTCAGCAGAGGTGACACGTGCTCAAACCGCTGGGACTTGAAGACCAGCCTTGCAGCCATATTCATAGTCCGCTGTAGTGGCATAATAGCTTTCTTTGGTAGCCCAGCCAAAAGGGAATTACAATAATCAAGCTGAGACAGAACTAAAGAGCTAGTTAATTTTTTTACAAGCCACTGTGGGAGACAGCTTCTAATCTTGGATAGGGATCGGATGTGATGGCTAGCTGTACAGGCAGTGCGAGCCGCCCTGGGTTTACTGCCTCCGCTTTGCGTTCGCCTAGCCTTCGTTCAGGCTTGTGAACGCATACGCCCGCCCAGTCGCTACGCATCCCGGCGAATTTTGGCGCACTCATCAGGGACTGGTGGCTTGTGGGCGTGTCATAGCCATCACGTGGTTCCGCCCCCCCCCCCTCGGCGACGTTCCGTCCGCCCAACGGGCGAGCTCCTTGCCAGCACGTGACGTGTTCTTTGCCGCACAAACCACTTTCTGCCTGTGCGTCGGCCTCAGTGCAGGCTATCCACTCTTTCCTTCTCTTATCACCACGTGCCCCGAAGCAGCACGCACGACGACCACTACACCAGTATGTGCGCTCGTTCGCTTGCATTGCTTACGTACAATACAAAACAGCCGTCGTCGGCAACGCAGCAACTCACTTGGGGGGAGAGTAAAGTAAAATACTGACTGAAAATTGGAGGCCATCGCTAATACGCGAATTTCCTAGTTTGTCTGCTCGATTGGCTAAAGTAGACTGATCGAAGGTGCTTTCCAAATTTCTTACTACTAATACGGGAGACGCTTGCAGTAATAATAATAATAATAATAATTCACTTGATAAAGCGCCCTCAGAGAACTTAATCTCTCTCTAGGCGACTCAGAAGCCCACCCAACCGCTAGATGTCTCTAGCGGATTGAGCTGATTTGGTCCAGCGGTTGAGGTGCTCGCCCAGACCAAGGTCTGGCTGAGGTCATGAGCTCGAGCCCCGATGCATGTATAAAGCGCCTGAATGGAGATTAAGTTATCTTGGGCGCTGTAAAAATGAATTATATTTTTTGGTTGCCGTCAATTTGGCGGAGTCCAGTCGCACCTGCACGCAAGACCGCACGACAACGGCACTTGAATGGGGAGGTCAAACAGCAACAAATAGCGAACCTCGTTCGTTGACTGGAATTCCTACTATCGTTTCATTAATCGCCCGCAATTTTCTCTTGCTCGTGTGCTTTCTCTAGTGTTGGATAGTGCTTGGCAAGAGATTTTGTAATCTTAGGGCGCTATATTAATATCTTGATTTTTGTTCCACTATTATTTCTAAATTGAGGACCGCACTACGCCGACATTTTTCGACGTCATCTGACGTTTCGGCGGCCATTTCGAAGCTCACCTCTACGACGTGCTCGCGGCGACCGAAAACAGAGCGACGACTGCAAGCAGATCACAGCCGGAGCGGCGTACTGCGTCCCTGATCATGTCGTATTACATCGCTCTTCAGTTTCAACGTCCGGCAGAGCCGTGAGAATTTGGAAGCGAATGCAGGAGATTGCGAAATGCAAATGCGATTTCGCCGATACCGAGCGCGAGCGGAGACGACTTCCGCCCGCGCTGCTGCGCTCCTCCGCCAGGGGCTAGCAGCGAAAACCTTACTCGAGCGCCAGAGAAAAAACTTGCGGTTAGGTCGGAGCGTGGGTGTCGAGGGGGCGTGACGCGACCGTCGAGCTCGTTTGCCGGTAGGGAAGCATTTTCCAGCATCGGCGGTCGGAAGAAAGGCGAGGCCGTCGCTGCGCACGCCGGATTTAGGCAGCCGCGGGCGTTTCTTTCGAGTTCGGGGGAGGCAGCCGCCACTGCACAGCGCTGCGGCGGAGTCGCTAGAAAGCCGCCGGTCCAGGATGCTGCGCAGCCGCCGGTCCAGGATGCTGCGCAGCCGCTGGTCCAGGATGCTGCGCAGCCCCCCCCCCCCGTCCAGGATGCCGCAGCCGCCGGTCCAGGATGCCGCGCAGCCGCCGGTCCATGATGCTGCACAGCCGTGGAGGCAACGGCCGCAGCAGCAGGAAGTGCCGCGGGAGGCCGCTTAGCTATCGCCACTGAGACCTGTTCCGGAGTGACACGGGCGATGCTCAGCTGCTCATTAGCAACGACGTTGCTATAACGACAACAGCAACGACGACAAAAGCTCGGCCAGTCAGTCAGCAGGCCAGCAGGCCGGCTACCGGCTATCGAGTAAACGCCAGCCGTCGGGCACGCCGAGCTGCCAGCGCCACTACCAACGGGACCCGGCGGTAACTTCGGGTGGAGAGGCGACCGCTCGCCACTATCATTCAACGAATTCAACATTCAACGAGTTTCGACGACATTCATTCAGACGACATTCGACGGATAGATTAAAAACGCCCGAGCATTGGAGCGCTCGAGGCGGGCGGCGATACCGCTGGGGCCGCCGGGCCTCGCCTCGCCACCGACTACAGCTGGAGGAGCTTGCGGCCGTCGCGGGTGGTCGCGGCCGCAAGCTAAAAAATAGCTAGGAACACGTTTACTCAACGCAATTATAAACTTACGCCGGCGACCCTATTGAACAGCCGGCTATGAGCACCGTGCCCATGACAGATCTGACGTTGCTGTCCGATCCGTTGCCTCGTCTATCTAGCGGCGAAAGAGCCGAAAATCAGCGAAAGTCGCGAAATACGCTTAGCTGCAGTTGGCTGGTTTTTCGCTCATTGAAGAGCGTGGAGCTGTTGCATCTGGCTTCCTGTATTTGTCATTCAAACCGTCGGAATCTGCAGCAGCAACTGATAAACTGAATGCTTGCCTTGCCGACATGCGATCCTGGATGTGGGAAAACTTCTCGAGACTAAATGACGATAAAACCGAACTACTGCTCATAGGACACCCTAAGCGTGAGGCTGGATTAAAAGACTTTGCTCTTCTAATAGGGGATGCTGTCGTGCGACTATCACCACACGCTCAAAATTTAGGCGCCGTTTTCGACAGCTGCCTACATTTTAAAAGCTTCATTGAGCAGACTGCTTCTGCAGGAGTTTTCCCACATCCAGGATCGCATGTCGGCAAGGCAAGCATTCAGTTTCTCAGTTGCCGCAGCAGATTCTGACGGTTTGAATGACAAATACAACTGAGTATCGTCAGCATAGAAGTGATATCCTATTCCATGGGCCTTAATGACTTTTCGCAGAGGCTGTCTATAAATGGAGAACAGCAAGGGGCCGAGTACGGACCCTTGAAGGACTCCACAGGTGACCCTTCTCGTTTGTGAGACCTGACCCCCACACGACACGGATTGAACACGATCGGACAAGTACGATTTAAACCACGCCCGTCGATCCCTATCTAAGATTAGGAGTTGCTTTCCACAGTGGCTTGCAAAAAATTTAACGAGCTCCTTAGTTCTGTCTCGGCTTGATTGTTGTAATTACCTTTTGGCTCGGCTACCAAAGATAGCTGCTAGGCCACTGCTGCTGGCTATGAATATGCCAGGTAAGAAGCCTGGCGCAACACGCGACGCCAATTTCTATCCTAGCACCCGTACGGTTCCCACGGATTGGAACTCTGTAGCCAGCGATAACCTCTAGGGCTTGCATAATCTGGCCGACGCGGCGACTCCAGCGTTTCGGGCTATTGGCTGGGCTTAACCATTTCCGGCAGCGGCTTCCGCCGCTCTGAGACTTACTCAGCGGCTCGCCCTCATCCATTCGCCAGCCATTCACTGAGACGCCTTTACTTAGCAAATACGGCGTACGGCGAGGCAGTGCAGATGCGGTGTCGCTCGCTCGCTCGCCTGCCTCGCGCGAACACGAGGACGGCGCAGCCGAGCCGGCAGACAAGCTTTTGCCGCGCCCCCTACAGAGCGGCCTCCGTCGTCGAGTACCCAGCGCGGCTGGTGCCGGGCCAGATCCTCTTCCGTTCGCCTGCTGTGTCCACTGCTGCGTTCAACCGACTGAGAGACTGAGAAATGCAGAGGTAGAGTGACGAAAGCAAGAGCCAACGAGCGACTGAGCAGTGGGAGACAATGAGAGAGGGAGAGAGAGACAGCGAGAGGAAGTGGACTCTTGCCTCTGGCTTCAGGGGTGGAGGCTTCCGGTCCCGAAGACGGTAGCGACGTATCGCCGACGTCGCGACGGCGACGTCGCTCTCAAGCGTCGCGCGCTATGCTATCCCTCTGCATCGTCGTTTGGTACTGTGCGAATGGGCCCGAGCACTCGGAGCCGGCTCGCATTCCCCCGTCCGTCGACGACGCTGACGTCACTGAGCGAAGCGAGCCTCTCGATCGACGTACGTCCCCCTCGCCCTCGCCTACGATGCCAGTGGCTAGCTGGGTAGCAGAAGGAAAACGCATCGAGGCCGCCACGAACCGATAGCTGAGGCCCTGCATTGTCGCCGGAAACAGCGGAAGACGCCGTATAAAGCGATGCGGCCTCTTCAAGCGTCGAAGAAAGTCGTTCGCGCTAAACGGGGACGCCGCCACTGCTGAAAGAGTGCCCGCGGGCTCGCTCGCTCGCTCGCGGCCCGCGCACGGATGCGCATGCTTTTCGAATGTGTAGAAGTCCGTCTCGCGGCTGCCGAAGCTCGTCAGACAGACGCGCTGCCTGTCTTCCCGCTGGGGGAGCAGACGTTTGACCTTTGAGGCACGGCGAATGTCGGAGCGACGTCGTCTGCAGCGACCTCGTCTGCTGGGCTCCGGCGGCAGCAGCAGCTGAGGCGCTCTTAATGAATGGAGCGCCATCCAACTCCGCTTGCTACATGTGAAATGATATGGCTAACTTAATTAACTAATTATAACTCAATTATACAATTGATCGCATACGAGGTAATGCCCAGCCGAAGCAGTGTAAAAGCCGAGGCCGTGCAATGCATAGCAGAGCTGGTTTGGTTGATCGATTAAGGTGATCGAGGTGGGGCCGAGGTCGTGGGCTCGAGCCCCAATGCACATGTGAAGCACCTGAAAAGAGATTACGTTTTCTTGGGGCGCTATACAAATGAATTTAATATATAGCAAGTTGTTGTCTTGGAAGTTGAACTGTGCTGCGAGCAACGCGGAAGCCGAGCCGAGTGAAAGTTGGCATACACGTCGGTCGCGGCGGCTGCTAGACACCTGCAAGCCTTCGTTGCTGTCGAATAAATTGTTCTACACTGCGGAAGTGAACTTGCCAACGCTAAGGCATCGCTTCCGCAGAGCGCTCGGCTCGCCCTCATGCGCCCGCCCGGCGAGCGAGCCACGAAGGAGCCGACGGGCGGCGAGCATCAGGAAGGGCGTGGCTGCGGGCGACGCGGGGGGGGGGGCCAGGTGGCGCGACGTGGAAGCGGCTGCAACGCAGACGGGTAGCGAAAACGGCGCCTCTAGCAGCAGCGTATCTCGAACTCGCGCCCGGGGCGGCGCGACAGCGGTTGCAAGCATCCGCCACGCCCATCCTACGCAAGCGATAGCACTGCGGGATTGACTCACTCATTGAGTGTGGGGGTGGGAGAGGGAGGGGTTGGGAAGGGCGCCCTCTAAATAACCCTAGCCCGCTGAGCGGCTCGTAGCTGCTTGAGCTGTCGAAGCAGCGCCCATTCAGCTGAGGTCGTCTGCGGCGGTTACTGAGCCTCGATCCGGAGAACGCCTGCGAGGCAGCCGAGAGGGTCAGTCGGACGACGAGCGGCCGGCCGACAGCGAGTCCTGCTCCGACCACCATATTGAGTCTAGCTTCGACCTTCACCACCAAGACCATCGTCACCCCCGCCCTTCGTCAAGGTATGCGCGGCTGACCCTGGCCAGCTCTTGGGCGTGCGTCTCCGCGCCCGTACGTAGCCTACGGCCGACCGTCTCGAGCGCCACGTGCCGCGCGCGCGCTCAGACATGAGAGAGCGGCGATTCTCTCGCTTTGCTGTCTCAACGAGCTCCGCGCGTCGCGACGCTTGGATGAGGGCAGTTAGTTCCACGTCGCTCTTTGTCCGGCTGCAAACGCCATGCGGCGCCGTGCGGTGACCCGATTCCGGCGTCTGCTCCAGTTGCCTCTCGTCGGCACGCCGAGGCGCTCCAGCTATTGCTGACGGCGGCAGTCGGCAGCCGTCGACAGCGGGCTCACATATCCGGTACTCGACGAGCTTTATCCTCGGTTTAGTCATCGCACCTGCTTTGCCGAGATCCACTAGCGAGCGTAAGCTGTCGGCGGAGCCCGGCTCGAGAGTTTAAAAGCCGACGCGCTGGCGCCGGCACGAACGTTTTTTCATTGAGAGAGAGAGAGAGAGAGAGAGAGAGAGAGAGAGCCCGGCGAACTTTCACCAGCGATTGTAATGTGTGTGCCAGAGGCAGATGCCTAGCTGAGTGGCAAGTTGAAGGCAGGCCAGCGGGCAGTCGATGGCGGACCTAGCATATATAATTAATTTGTACAGCGCCCTTAGAGAAACTAATCTCTAATCAGGCGCTTCACAAGTGCGTCAGGGCTCGAGCCCACGACCTCGGTCAAACCTTGGTCTGGGCGAGCACCTAACCACTGGCCAAACCAGCTCGGCAATAGAGCATACAAGTTAAAAGTTCAAAATACAATGTAGGAGAGTGGCAGCTTCATTTCTTGTTTCAAGGGCTCCACTTGAGTCCTCAGACAGTCACTCCAAATGACCTACAATGCTGTTCAGTCCATCATTGATAGCTTTCACAGCCTCCAGTCTTGCACTCTACCTTATTACAGGGTCACGTGTGACAGTGATGGCTATGACTTTCTTCGGTTCTTCCTACCTCAGGGTTAATCTTGAAAAGAATAATTAGGTGGTCTCTATCATTTCAAGAAAGGTAATTACAACGAAATCTTGACTTGCAGCATGAACTTCTGCCAGGTTCAAGCTGTGGTTATCATAGTTTATAAAAATCGCCTTCTTATTGCTGGACAGTGTTCTCTTTTGGGCACATGACAAGTTGCCAGACATGACTGCTCGTTGACACAGCGCAGTCAGTGAAGTAAGCCTAGCTTGTGTGGTTTAGTAGTGTGTAGCTGCTCAGCTACAGTACGTTGTCTTGCCCGCCTACGACGCAGCAGCATAGCAGGCCGGGCTCACCCTCGACACAGACACCTGCAGTAGGCAGGATGGGGTGAGCGGCCAGTAAGGGCAGTTGGAACCCCTGACCGAGGGGTGAACGGCTTGTGCTTGTTTTGCTGCAAGCACCAGCGTGGTTGAAGCACTTCGGTGTTTCTGTGTGTCGCATATGTACTGCCAGAGTGTCAAGCTCTCTATCTAAGTCTGTAAACATGCTTTACTACTTCAGCCAGCAATATTCAAGTCCATTGAAACAAGGACTTGCTTGAAATCAAGATTGGTATTCTGACATGAAAAATTAAAAACATATACACACACAATGCACTTGGCTTTTGGCGC
This sequence comes from Cristatella mucedo, assembly GCA_009760855.2. Lineage (NCBI taxonomy): Eukaryota > Metazoa > Bryozoa > Phylactolaemata > Cristatellidae > Cristatella > Cristatella mucedo. The sequence goes on from WPIO01000043.1 coordinate 3,079,991, forward strand.
CCCTGGTAACATCTGTCCCCCAACCCTTGCTGAGTCTCGGCCCTGTAACTCACTAGTCGAATGTCTTCTGACTTGTGCAACCAGTCCGACCATCCGACCTGCACTGGAGCAATTGTTGCTTTGTAAGGCTGCAAAGAGAGAGAGAGAATGGCCATTTAGCAGCAGTTTAGTTGCTTGTTGATGAACAGCTGCCAATGAGACTGGGCCGAATTACTAATAATTGTCACCAGTTATCTGGCCAGCCTACTGCAAAACTTTGGAAGTATTCCATGTCTCTTTATGCGGCGGCTGCTTCTGATAGGAACTACATTTGCGGTTTCCTGGGAAGTTATGGCCGATAATTGTAACTATGACCCACAGAAAGTTAGCCACTTTATCACTGTTAGACCCTATTCCAACCTCTATCATGTGCTATGTAGAGGAGCATGCTAGCCCAGCCTGAATTGGTGTGGTTATGACCAACGCTGCTGCAGTTGGTCCTCACTCAAGCCGTTTGAGTTAAGCCTTTGGTCACAACAAAAGCCAGGTAGCATTATGAATTTCTGGTTAAGAAAGCTTGAGTCAATATAAACACACACACACACAGATACAAACACACACACACACACACACACACACACACACACACACACACACACACACGGTATACTTGGTTTTCCCCCAACATAAACTGCTCTGCTTAGGGATTACTATGGACTTCTGAACAATGTTGATCAGGATAGGGCCTCTCGGCTGGTTCTCTTTGATCTGTCAGCACTATTTGACACTGTAGACCACCAGTTCCTTCTGGAGCCTCTCTTCACTTTTGCATAGATACAGGGACAGTGCTAAACCGGGTCAGGCCCTACCTACTAGTGAGAGATGTCAAGAGTGTAGATGGAAATCGCTGTCGGTCATCTGTGTATACATTGAAGTATGAGCTGTCTTTGGGTTTGGTGTTAGGGCCAAGGCCTCTCCCCTCTCCTCTCTCTCTCTCTCTCTCTCTCTCTCTCTCTCTCTCCCTCCCTGTCTCTCTCCCCCGGGCAGTGCTATTGCCAAACATAATCTCGGCTTTCATTTATATGTGACGACACCCAGCGTTATGTATTCATCTAGCCTTCTAAGCCTTGCTCTGAATCCGGCACACTTAATTCCCTTGCAGCCTCTATCGTCTGCATAAGCACTTGAATGATCGCTAACTTTTTGAAGCTTAACATTGATAGGACCGACCTAATTGTTTTAGGAAAACCTAGTATCTCCTGGAAGTTGGAATACCTAACCTTCAAGATTGGTTCATCTAGCATCATTGCAGTGTCGTCGGCCAGTAATATGGGCATGCTATTCCAAAACGATTTTGTCATTGGATAATTTTATTTCCTAGGCCGCCAAGCCGGCTTACTTGCAGCTGAGGCCCATTGACAAAATCGGGGATCTTCTGAGATAGGTGTGCAACAATAGCCAACTTCTAGCTCACATGCTTTTGACATCACGTCTAGATTATGCAATTCCGTTTATTCGTGACTCCCGGTATTGCCCAAAATCGGCTGCAACTTGTGCACAATTTAGTAGCTCGGCTGATTTGTCATTAATAATAATAATAATAATGCACTTGTTTAGCACCCTCAGAGAACAGAATCTCTCTCTCTCTCTCTCTCTCTCTCTAGGCGTTTTACAGATGATGCGTATAAAAAATGACCAAGTGTGTGGTGGGGTAACATCCGCAAGCAGCAGGCACAGCGTAAGCAGGTACATGCACAGGAAGGATGAATCACAAAAACCCACCAAATGCTTTTATAAAAAGGTGCACTGTAAGCTTCTTTTTAAATGTCATCATGTCAGGGGACGTTGTGACGTGTGTCTGTAGTGAGTTCCAGGCACCAATGACATAGCTATCACTGCACATCACTTCTGTCTGAGCGTCACCGACTCCCAATCAAGTAACGAATCAAGTTCAAGATCTTTTGTCTAGCTTACAGGTCGCTTGATTCACTTTCAAGAGCTTATGTAACAGAGCATATCCTTGCTGCTCCTTCAGCGTGCTCTCGCACCACGTGCTTCTCAGCATCCAGCCATATCACCATCCCTCGCACAGAATTGAAATCTTACTACCTGCAATTATTTGGGCCCATGGGTTAAGGTGCTGGCCTTTGATGATTCTTATTATTCGAATTTTTCACATTAAGCACGTACTTGTGCAATACCTCAAGACCCAATATATGCCGAGCTGGTTTGGCCCAGTGGTTAAGGTGTTCGCCCCGACCAAGGTCTGGCCGAGGTCGTGGGCTCGAGCCCTGTGGCACATGTAAAGCACCTGAATAGAGATTAGGTTCTCTTATGGTGCTATACAAATGAATTATATATATTTATATGCATCGGGTATTTTACAAGCATTAATACATTATTACATTTATTGCTGTAGCCAGCAGTGACAGTGTGTTCAAAGTTACCTTAAGCAAGCCATTTCATACTGTCAAAGCTCACGAATATATAACTAAGCAATAGAGCAGTAAACTCTAGGTTATGCTCTATGTGTTATCTTCAATAGAGTAATTTGCGATGGCCTGAAGTATATCGGCTCACGTAAAAATGTCTAAACCTTGATATAGCTTGGTTTCTGTAGCTGAAATGTAGCAGAACCTCCATCTATAACTCCACAAAGACTATGTGGATTTATGCCGGAAAGTTTTGTATAGTGCACTCACAGCCTAAGCAGCTTTCGGTACCGAATGAAAATCTGGTCCTCGTGCGTTCACGGTGTCGAAATGCACCAGCCTCCAATATGAATTAGAGGTTCTTGTTCAGTGCTCACTGCAGTACGAATCATCCTATCTAAACTTAGCTACTGTCTGAAGATGCGATGACCGACTTCTGCTGTGTTATTCACACACGGGCTTGGTGCACCTCATCGGTGACTCGACCGATGGCTGAATGAGGGTGCTTGCCCCTTGCATCATGCTTTGCAACTTATCTTCCCGGTTTGCTGGCTGACCGTGAGCCGTGACCTCAGGGCAGCAAAGTGACCGGCAGGGATTGTTTAGCAGCCCTGCTTGCTTTTACTGATTTTGAAGGTCCTGCCAACGAACAACAGCCTCCCCAAAACACAGCACAGCCAGTTTGGCTCCACCCTCTCACAGTAATCTCCTACACGTGTGGCTGGTCCCTACTCAGCTGGGCCGATCGGATCTGCACTTGCTGCTTGGAACCTGCTGTCTTGTGGGCATTAGGCGGTGGTGGTTCGTTCTCAGCAGCAGCTGCTGCTGCTGCTGCTCCTCCCGTTTGCTGGGCCCTGCTGCTCACTGGCACCTGAACTGCATAAGTATTGCACCTTAGTCTGATGTGCTCCCAGCAGCACTCTCTCAGGGGTCGTGGGGTCAGGCTGGTGCAGGGGGCGTCGGCTATTTGCTTTGCTGGTCCCCGCGGCGGCTGCTGAGCCAGCGGCGGAGCCAGCGATAGTTGCAGTGATATAGTGCTCGTGCAGCTCAGCTTCTTTTTCTTTTCTTTCCTTTTTTGCCAACTGCTGTTTGCTGGCTAGGCACACGAGGGATGTCGGGGTGCCCTCTGCTTGGGCTGGTATCGCATAATGGGGGTCCAGGGAATTCCCCCAGGTTATTCCCATCGGTTCTATTGGCAGCCCCTGGGCCATCATCGCCTGCTCAGAGACACCCGGCCTTCGCAGCCGTGGAGACCGACGGCGGTGGCCTAATCCACGGCGTTCTATGGGTAAGCTTGGAGCTGTAGCTTCGCCTTGCAAGCAGGTGCTGGTTGCTAGCACCGGCAGCAGCAGCAGCACCTCCATCCCCACCTCCCACCTCCCTGCATCTGTCGGCCGACTGAAGCAGCCAGCTGCCATCATATCGTCAGTCTCATTCCAAACTGGGATTTCAATGCAGCTGTTGAATACTGTCGTACATTAACTTTCGACCCGGATGTACTGTTTGTTTGTTGCTTGCCACTCTGCTGCCCTGCTATTCCCTACGATCAAGCCTGCAATGGCCGTTATGGCATCCTGCAAGTGCTCATGCTTGAGGGAGGGTGCAAGAATCATTTGGCCAGTCACATCCGACGGCTGCTACCTGGAAGGCATGCTGCCAGAGAATTGCCGAGTATAGAGGAACCTGGGTGGGCGTTCTTCTGTAAGCACTTGCCTAGTATCTGAGCCCTGCTGTCCAATCGATATTCAGGATTTCTCCGACAGACTGCATTCGATTGCCGTGTTGCCATAACTAGCTAGTGCTCACCTAGTGCTCACCTAGCGCTGAATGCGTTCTGCTCCTGTGAATTTCGGATCTGCTGTATTTTTCTTGCAGTTGGGCAAGATGTAGGCATCCTGTTGACTGGATCTGGTCCGACAAACATGATGACCTTGTCTGCCTCTAAGCAGCATCACACCTCTCGGTGCAGCCTTCTTCGTTGATGTGCTGCTTGCACCGAGTGAGCCTCAAATTAACAATGAGATCTTTAACAACCAGGCAGGCAGAGTTGGTGGCACATTTTCGGTGGCACTAAGGGGCCTTCAGACCTAGTTGTCTAATCATTGGGCCTAGTAGCCCAGCTAGTGGTCAACCACAGCCAGCAGTGACCGATAAAGGGGTCATCGACTATTGCCAGGGCTCCTCAAGCAGCCCTGGCTTGACACAGGGAGTTCCCGAGGCACTTCCTGCTCGAGCTTGCTAGTCAAAGCCGGCCTATAAATGCTTGGCAGAACCAGCAGCAGTTTTTCCACGGTCCACTTCGGTTACCGATCGCATCAGTCCTCCCAATCTTCGTTGCTGCACGACAGGTATGCCGTCATCCCTCACCCTCATCCCCTTCCCGATAACCCTCCCTGCTATCCCCCTCTCCGCAATCCCCTCACCGCGATCCATCTCCCCCCTCCCCGCGATCCCCTCCCCCGCGATCCCCCTCTCCGCGATCCCCCTCTCCGCGATCCCCCTCTCCGCGATCCCCCTCTCCACGATCCCCCTCCCCACAATCCCCCTCTCCGCGAACCCCTTCCCCCGCGATCCCCTCCCCCGCAATCCCCTCCCCCCCCCCCCCGCGATACCCCTCCTGCGATCTCTCCCCCCCCCCCCCCCCCGCCATCCAACCTCCCTCCCCCTAGCCTCACGATGGCATGCCGGCAGACATCCTCAGTCAGTGACTGTCACTGGGTGTATATGGTTGGTCTGGTTTCTAGTTTATCTAAGGTTCATTAAAATTTCTCTATCATCTGGCGTTGGCCTGTCGTACCGCCAATGCGTTCCCACAGCCGAAGAGTCGGTATGCCCAGATGCTCCACCGCAGACTGCACTTCGGGGCAGGGAGGGTTGGATGACTTGCCGTGCATGTACTTGCCAAACCGGCATGGCTGGAGGGCCTGACTCTTAATCCTGGTCATGCCCATATCTGCCAGAGCCCTGCTTGGACGAGAGGGCTGTGGCCTTGTCGAGCTGCAAAGCTGCTTGTCTCGTGGAATTAGCTTGCTCGGTGGCGTCCCGTGGCTGTAGCGCTAGTTCTTCACGATCTGATTGAGACATTGGCAGAGCTCACTCATAAGGTCGGCGGATCGTGCTGGTTTCGAGTCAAATTGTTGTCGACCAAAGGATGGAATATTACCATGGTTGCCCGAAGCCCAGGAGCACTGGCTGGCACGGCAGCTGCCCTGCGGTTTGGTCATATGCTTGCTGATTCCGACAACGGCCATCGGCCAACGACTGGTTGATAAAAAAAGGAGGCTGCCCGAACAGCTGGGCTGCATGCAGCCCAGCTGCATATCATTTAGGTGGGCAATCGATGTCGTCACGGGCATACCAGACTGCCCATTCTGTGCTCGCGAGTAGGGCCAGTTACACATACCGGTCTCTCAGCCAGGGAAGGATTCCTGCTCATTCCATTCGCGGTGCTGATCGTGGCCATTGCTATGCTTCGAAGATCGTGCCATTCAGATCGTCCGTAGGGGCTTGTTCTGCCGAACTACTTTAGCAGTGAAGCATTGTTGTTTGGTGTGTTAAGCATCACCCCAGTGACCAGTAGCCCTCTCCACCATACTACTGTTTGTGTAATCAGTGTCAAAGGAGCTGAAACGCCCACAGTGTATGTCTATTGCGATAGCCATGGACCCTCTTAGAATTGGCTGTCGTCCGACCCGAGCTAAATTTGATTCATTCTCTGCCGGGCCCAAGCAACCTAAGGAGCCCGAGCCGGTTTTCCAGGAGTGTTAGGTGCATGATACCGGAGGTGCGCTTGGCCAGGTTGCCGTCCACCGAACCTCGTTTCGAGGGCACAAGCTTATAGATGGAGAGATTGCAGGCACCAGGTCAGAGGTCGAAGATTATTTGATTCAGTGTTGGCTGATATTCTTTGGCTCGGTCGGCACTCTGCAGTAGCTGTATTGAAAGAGAGAGAGGGAGAGAGCTCGCAGGTCTGCTGGCAACAGCGACCTGTGCTGCTTTTTTGCATTCACGACCTGCGCTTGCATTTTTTGTGGTCAGGAATGACCACCGAAGGCCGAGGGGGCCATGCTAGCGACCTGCTAGCACAGATAAATAAGTGGCACACTCCTTGTCTTGCTGGCAACCGAGCTACTGATCTCGTGTTGCGAAATTTCCTCAGGTTTTCCGTCACATGTGCCACCTCCTAAGGCGTTTTTCGATGCAGACGACAGGGCCTCGAGAGCGGCCCCTGGAGCTAGTGGGCAGGGCTGCTCCTGTTGTGTGAACCGGTTTCTGGCCTAACGTTCCCAAACATTGGTGGCCGGCTGACTATGTGCCCCTGCTGGCCGACCCCCTGCGAGTGCCATATCGCAGACTCGGTGCAGCGAGTCGCCAGGCGCCCGGCTCCGCCTTACCCATCCACCCTCGCTTCAGCTGCCATCATTAGCACTGACGTCGTCAGAGCGCACTGCCACTGCTGCTGCTCCTGCTCTGATTGACAGACATGAGGCTGGGCAATGGCCGCCCAAGCTTAAGGCATGCACTCGAGCCGGAAGTCGGTGCCACCACTCAGCCTGAGGCCGCCTTGAGCAGCCCTCCAGTCTGGTGAAAGTGAGCTAGCGCCTCTCGTGGCAGCTGTGCCGCACAGTGCAGTGGCCATAGCGTCGCAGCAGGACGACGGCACAGCAGGCTGCGCCGACGAAGCGCGAGGGGTCGGCCAGCTCCGAGGCGATGCTCCAAGGTTCACAGAACTATATCTGGTGGACCAAGGATCAGCTGGGAAAAGGCGCTACCGCCACCGTTTACAAATGTAGGAACAAGGTAAGCCAACTTACCTCCCTGCCGGCTCCTTGTTTTCTCGCTGCCCCTTACTTTTCGTGGTTGCCTTTGCATGATTCAGTGCGAGTCACTTGCTAGAAGGGTCCTACTAGCCAAGGGCTCTGAGTGTCGTCGTCTTTTTGCGACCTTGGTCGAAAGGTCGCAGGTTCGAATCCTGCTGTGGGCGATCCTTTATTGCTGCTGCAAGCAGTGGTGATAGCCTTCAAGGCTCTTCAGCTGCCATTCAAAAGAGGCTGTTAGATCAGCCAGCATTTTTCCTTTTGTGGGCTTTCCCCATGCCTTTTCTAACGCTGCGTTTACACCGGTGCTCGGACGTTCGGACCAAGACTCCCAAGAACTTGAGGTCTCGAGTTCGAACCACCATCGAATGAGCCTTTTCTAGACTGGGGACAGTTCGGAGTCGAGAGTAGCCTCGTTGTCGAGCTGTGGCTGGTACAATCGCTTATTTGGCAACTAAAGAGATCTCTAAAGTGTGAAGGCCGTACAGTTTCTTGTTTAGCAACAAATGGGAATTGACAAGAGGCTATCTACAGTATCTTCTGCTGTCTATATACCCTTACATACAAGTCTTCGAAGATTTAGCCACCATCCTTTAATAGGCAGCTTTCTTTATCAATACATTCCTCTGTTCCGAACTCTTGCATTCCTACAGATTGATGTCCCCACGAAAAACATCTATGAAGGCGGCATCCCTGCTTTGTTTTGGGTCTGGTTCTGATTGGTCGGCTGCTTCCCTAGTCTTCGATCCATCGCCCAAGAAATAGACCGCCCGGCTAATTCTTCGAACCCGGCTCTCGAGACTCTGGTCTCTACCGTCAGCCACCAGTTCTTGCCCCTACCAGTGAGAGCTGATGACCTGACCTCAAAATCATCTAGAGTGTCACGAGTCTGAACGTTTGCTGGTGTAGGCGTGGCTTTAGCCTGATGCCTTGCTTGTCATTAGTCTTTGGCTATTTCGCCCCAGAGTCTTAACCCACCAGTAAGGTGCTCGCTCTTCACCACCCGGCTCGTGGCTTCAAGTCCTGCAGTGGGCGATCCTTTATTACCCACGGAAAGTTGTTTTTTTTTATACCCACCAAGGCTCATCTGCCACTACATGAATGAGCTAGCTGTTGAATCAGCCAACCTTTTTCTTTGGCCGTGAGTTGTAAAGCTCCCGACTAGAGATTTTTATTATCGTTCGACCGAGCCCTAGGATGACAAAACATTTCGGTTTGTCTCAGTTACACCATGATATCTCTTGAAAGAATGAATGATCGGACGAATTCGGGCTTGTGCAATTCCAGCATCGACGCCTTTAGTCTGCTTATAGTATGTGTGTGGATGCATGTTAGTGGGCGTTGCCTTTGATAAATTTGGGCGATGGTTCATTTATGGTCACCGGATCAATTATGAATTCCATCAAAGCTTTTATATTGACATTATTTGTCAGCATGATGCCTATGTTACATTATTCGTCAGCATTAGGCCTGTATTAATTGCAATATATTTTAGTGCCCGTGGCCGTGCAAATTCATTGTAAACTCCAATTTTGCTTTGGAAAGTGGGCGTTGGAGTTGGTATTAGAGTGTCCGATGACCTGGCTATCGAACCTGTCCTACCCTTAAGTAATTTCGCAGTGCTTGCTGAACGTGACGAAATCTTAATAGCACAAAGCCCGTGTCACAGGCTTGCACGAATCAGCTGCCAGTGCGCCCTGTCACGGTCGTTAGCCATCTTGCTTGCATGCCTATCGGGAGTCGTCGGCACCTGCCAGGGAGAAGGGAGCAGTGTGTTCTTTACTTTCGATTCACTTCGTTGCCATTTACTTTATTGCCACGTACTTCAGTTATTTCAATCGCCATACTTTTGCTATACCTTAGGCCGTGATAGCCGTTTACGCTCTTTCGCCGAAATATAGAAGGAGGCTGTTAAATCGGCCAGCTCTAGCTCTTTATTTTTGCTTTCCTTTCTAGAAATCCGGGGAGATGTTTGCAGTCAAAGTGTTCCACCAGTCCAGCCACCAACGGTCTGCCGATGTGCAGTTACGTGAGTTCGACCTGCTGCGAAAGCTGAACCACGACAACGTCGTACAGCTGCTCGCCATAGAGGAAGAGGTAGGTCGCATGACTAATAGTTGGGGAGGGAGGCAGGCATTCAGCCGTGCACTAGAGAGCCGGCTCGGTTTGCTGTGTGGGTGGTGTGGACCTTTACTGAACTGTCTTTGAACATAATTCTAATAAAAGAACCTGCTTTGGATTAAGTGTGATGTTGCCATTAGTCTATACCTACCTCCAAGCCTTCTTTGTTGGACTGTTGACTATAATCACCGTGTATCCTGCATCTGTCCTGTTAACACTTCGGCTTTCAAATTTACAGAACGGGAACCACAAGTCAAATGCGGCGTTGCCACCTTGATTTAGTATGAAGAGAATAGCCGACTGCTGGCTGGTACTGAGGTTCAGCTGCCTGAACCGCTAGCGCCCTATTGCAGCCGTGGATAGATGCCGCACAGCAGATGAGCCACTTTATTGGCCTCATCCAGTTAAGCTGTCGGCCGGAAAATGCTAACCATGCTGGTTGCAACCCCTATCATCCAATCGGCCTCCAGGAAGCACGGGGCAACCTCTTAAACTCGGCCTGTTTAATGTCTGCTCACTAAAAATCAAAGGGCTACTTATTGACAGCCATGTTGTCCAGGAGATATTCGATGAATTTCTTCTGGCCGGTAGAGGGATGCCGTCCTGCTCTGGTGGCTGTGTGTCTGAGACCACCCACAGGGTTTCTCATTCGATATGACTAGTTAGACGGCAGGGTTTCTGTCGTTGTTCTTGAATCGCTTCGCTATAAAACCTGCAGTTTTTCACACGGATCATAGTTTAAATCATGCCTCTCATAGTTGTGATTCGCCGACCCCCTTTTGACTGTTTGTTTATGGACGAATTTTCGAAGTTCCTCTCCAAAATGTTGCAGAGTGACAGGCTGTTGTTGATTGCTACAGACTTGTATGCATTGACGACCCCAACAACAGTCAGGTCTGCTCATTTTTTGACTGTTTGGAGAACTTCGGCATGGCCCAACAAGTTTGTCATACCACTCGTACTGATGGCAATATATTGGATCTCGTGATCGCTAAAGATGTCTGCCTCACTGACCTTGTGTGTGTGTGTGTGTGTGTGTGTGTGTGTGTGTGTGTGTGTGTGTGTGTGTGTGTGTGTGTGTGTGTGTGTGTGTGTGTGTGTGTGTGTGTCTGTGTGTATGTTTTGACTATTTCGGATTATTGCTCAATCTCGTTGACTGTTCTTGTTCTGTTGTATGAACATGGTAATAATAATAGTAATACATTTGTGTAGCATCCCCACAGAACTGAAAATCTCATTCTAGGCACTTTACATACGCTGTAAAGGAAGCATGATCATATGGCTAGTACTAAAATTCACACAATGACAGCAAGCACAACGTGGTTAGAGGTGACATGCACAGGGTCAGCATGCAATGGTTAGTGGCTGCTTGCACAGTGTCAGCACGCTTAAGTGCACAAATGGCAAATCACGTGGGTCTATTAAATGTTTTGATAAATAGGTGCGTTTTTAGCTTCTCAAGTCAGGGGATACCACGACGTAAGTTGGTAGTGATTTCCTGGCTTTGGAAACATACTAACCAAAGGCAAAGTCTTCAAAGGTCTCGAGGTTCATGCAAGATGTAGCTAAACAGTTTGATTCAGAAAAGAAGGAAGTACGATGCCTACTCTTGTAGGAAAGGAGTTTTAATAAATAGGCTGGAGCCCAAGAATGAAAAACCTGAACGTGAGTGACAGAACCTTGAAGTCGATATGCTGCTTGATTGGGAGCTAGTGAAGGTCGGCAAGAAATGGTGTGATGTGGCAACTGCCCTGCTCACAACAAGCTGCTGAGCACTAACTGCAAGCACCTATTTGCACAGGCTGCTAAACCGGCAAGCAGTGAGTTTCAGAAGTCGAGGCAGATTGTTACAACTGCATGAGGCAATTTGAATATAGTATCCTGTCTTAGCAACCCTGAATTTTTAGCAAGGTTATGTAGCTAAAAGTTGGAAGACTACTGTGAACTGATGTGGTCGTCTATTGAAAGGTCACTAAGGAACAGGACACCTAGATCTTGTGCAGATGCAACAGGAGATATGATGGCAGAGCCGATTTTGAGCTTACCGAGTCACACTTGGTTTGCTCGTACCTAGTGAGTTCGTTTTATCTTCGTTTAGTTTGAGAAAGTTTGCTGCTATTCATGTGTGGATGTCCGTAATACATGTAGCAAGGGAGTTGAGAGAGTTCGTCGAGCTGGAGGGGGATCAAAGCAAAGATACAAATAATAATAATAATGTACTTGATAAAGCACCCTCAGAGAACTTAATCTCTTTCTAGGTGCTTTACATTTGCTGCAAAGGGAAATGCAATTGAATGGTAAGTAAAATCATGCTTGAAAAACAAACAAAATGAATAACATGGTTAGGGGTGACATGCACACGGTCAGCATGCAAATGTGGTTAGTGGCAGCATGCACAGTGTCAGCATGCATAAGCACGTGAAGGACGAATCACAGGGACCCACTAAATGCTGTCCTAAATAGGCATGTTTTAAATTCTTTTTAAATGCGGTCAGGTCAGGGGCTGTTCTGATGCAGTTCGGGAGGGAGTTCCAGGCTTTGGGAGCATATGAACTAAATGCACGGTCTCCAAAGGATTTGAGGTTTGTACGGGGTATTTGTAGACCGTTGGATTCCAAAAAGCAGGTGGTACGATGCTTGGCCCGATGGGGGAGTATATTTGAGAGACAGGCTGGAGCCAAAGAATGAACTGACCTAAAAGTGAGCGACAAAACCTTGAAGTCAATCCGTTGCTTGACTGGTAGCCAGTGCAGATCGGCGAGAAGTGGAGTAATGTGGCTACTGCGACGCTCACGACAGACAAGCCTAGCTGCAGAGTTTTGCACCAGCTGCAATCGTCTGATCGCACATGCCGGTAGGCCAGCGAGCAGTGAGTTGCAGACGTCGAGACGGGATGTCACGAATGCATGGACCAACTTAGATGTGGTATTTTTATCTAAACAAGCCCTTATTTTAGCAATGTTATGAAGCTGAAAATAGGCAGATTTGACTGTGGAGCTGATATGGTCGTCTAACGAGAGGTCGCTTTGGAATATGACACCTAGATTTCGAGCTGATGAGTGTCATCTTCACAAAGTGAAAGCCTAGATTGTGCTTGGCGATCACATCGGCATGAGAAAGAGCGTAAACTGTAGAAAAACTGAACGAGCACTGAGCCCTGGGATACCCCATACTTAGGGGATTTCATGGATGATTTTTCTATTTACATCAATACTTGGGAGTCTCCCACTAAGATAGGACTTTAACCATGTCTGTGTAGTTCCAGTGATGCCCGGGCGAGATATGAGGCGTTCGAGAAGGACTTGGTGACCAATGGTATTAAACGAACGCTGCCGAAACATCAAGCAAAACTAGCAGAGAGACTTTACCTAAATTTGTTTTCCTGAGAATGTCGTTATGAACCCTAAGCAATTCTGACTCTGTGGAGCAATTAGCTTTAAAACCAAACTGGAACTTGGTAGCATTGATGTTGCTCAACGACCCAACTTGAAAAGCCTTAGCGCTTAGAAATTTTTGAAATCTATTTGTGGTACAGGTCTTCTTTATCTGCATCCATACTGTGCCGACAGCCTCGATACTCTCGGGTGATATGGTATGGTAAACTCATAAGCAACATAGCAACATGAGGGTGCTCCTAACGATCGTGCTCCCTTAGTTAGTCCGTATATACAGTTGTAGACATTTCTTTCTATTTACCCAAAAAACCTCAAAAAGATGTGCCGTATAAAGTCTAGGCCTGAACACTGCTTTAAGAAGTCGGAGTCGGACTCAGATCGTGCCAGTGTCAAGAAACTGCATCCGTGTCTATCCCAGTATAAGCTTAGAAAAGCCAGGGCCTCTTTTTTTGCTTGCAAACTGCAGTCTTGCAAGTCGGATCTAAACAAAATATAGATATTGATAAATTGTATATATTAACAATTGACATTATGTAATATCATATTGGACATCATTTGCTTGCCAACTTTGAGCTCTCTCACTACCCATATATCAAGTGTTCGTTCGATAAGTTAACCTCCTTTAATGAAAGTTGCAATCGTTCGTGCCTCCGTAAAGTCGCCTCCAAATAAAGCAAGTGTTGAGTCGCAACATACGACCTTCCTGTAGAAATTTTTCAAGATTTATGTACACGAAGTCACTAACTTGAGTAAGTCTAGTAAAATCAGCTTGTCTTGTGGAGAGATTATACCATCTATTATACCTCTATTGTTCGCTGTCAGACAAACGTAGTCTAGCCATAATGCTTGTTTCTATTGCTTCTCAGATAAAGGGATTTTTCCAAAGCCTTTCAGGTCGGCCGTAATTTGACCTATATTTAAGAAAGCCTTGATCGGTTTTGACAGTCCTAGCAAACCATTTCCAAGTCTCCATCCTTTCGTTCTTTTGGAACACAATTCTCGAAACTTTTATTTCTGAGCAGCTTGTAGAACATATTGACAGGAAAGAATTATCAGAATAATTTACGTCCGGGATTTAAAGATTTGTGTATTCAATTTAAGGATTCAGGCGACTTTTCTCCTGAAACTGCTCTCCTTCGTATGATTAATGACATCCGGAGCAACAACAATGATGGTAACTTATCTGCTACATACCTGCTTGATCTATTGGCTACGTTGACAGTTATCTTACTTTTGAACGATTGCTAAAGTGTGATCTGGCATATGAGGCACTGGAGTGGTACAAATTTTACTTGTCTGATTGTGTTCAAGCCGTGTTGTGTGATGGTTACATCTCAACCAGCATATCGGTCACCTGTGGTGGAGTTCCACGAGAGTCTGTTCTCGGTCCTTTGCCTACTCGATTTATACCACACCTGGAAAAAGGGATTCGAGGCACATAGTATCGGCTGCCACTTAAATGCAAATGATACCCGGCTGTAATTGTCACTTAAACCATCAAAATTGGCTGCAGCGACTGATACATTGAGTTCTTGCCTTTCAGACGTTCGACCAGGGATGTCGGCCAAATAAGTGATGGTAGAAGTGAACGCCCACTCATAGGATACCCTGAGCTTGCCGGAGGGACTAGGCCACTTTGCAATACTAATTAGTGATGCTGTAGTGTGCCCATAGCATGTGCTTAGAATTTCAGTGTCCTCTTTGTTAATTGAAAACAGTTTGAAATCTTTATTGAGCTTAGCCCTTCCGCACATAGCCGTCACATTCAATTTCTGTCTAAGTTTAGAGACCATCCTTTGCAGCAAATGCAAAGCACCTAGAAAGAGACTGAGTTTTCTGAGGGTGCTTTATTGAGTGTATTATTATTATCTACCTCGGTAGCTGGCTAAAGATCTTAATGGTTTTGTCTTGGCTGCACGACTATATTTCAGCTTTGGCCGGCTGCCTGTGCAGCCAGCGATGAATATAAGGGCCACAACGTTGATCACAAATCCAAGAGGTCCAGCCGCATGCTTGACGACCGGAACGAACACCTAGTTTGTTGCTGTCGAGGGCTGAACAGCGCGAGAGTGTGGCTTGTCGGTGGTGCTGCAGCTGCCATCGTCTGCGGCTGCCATCGTCTGCGGCCGCCATCGTCTGCGGCTGCCAAGGGATCGGTGCTGCCACTGCTGCCGTGGCTCTTCCTGGCAGCTGCTCATAGCACAAGCCACCTCTGCTCGATCGCCGGTCGTTCGGAGGAGCCTTCCTTGCTGCCTTTCTTTGTCGCGCTCCCCACCCGAAGTCTGCCGCTCGTTACACATGTGACCCTACCGTAGCTCTCGATCACGTGGCCGTAGCTTGATCACGTGGCCATAGCTTGGTCTCTTTCGGCTTTTGCTCTGGCCTGCCGAGCTCACTGATCGTCTGTCTACTCGTTTGCAGCAAGCCAGCAAGAGCAAGGTGATCGTCATGGAGTTCTGCAACGGAGGCAGTCTGTACAGCATTCTCGACGAGCCCGAGTCGGCGTATGGGCTTAAAGAGGAGGAGTTTTGCACGTTCCTGCAGCACACAGGCAAGTACCGCGCCCGTTGCCGACGTCCACTTGGCACTGGGTGGTGCGGCTGCGCGAATGATTAATGGTAGTATGCTCACTAAACAACAAGAATAATAAGTACAGTCGCTCGGTTAAAACCCCACCTGCAACCGGTAAATAAAGAGCAGCTAAATGAATCTGATAAATGAATATATACATGCATGCATGCATGTATATATGTATATATATATATATATGTATATATATATATATGCATGCATGCATGCATGTATATATATTCATTTAGCTGCTCTTTATTTACCGGTTGCAGGTGGGGTTTTAACCGAGCGACTGATTAGCCTATATAATTTTGGAGCAAGTCTGTCTGTGCAAAGCCGCGCCGCAACCCCTCCCCTATCGTAAGCCGAAGTCCCTGCTAATGGGAAGAACTCCCATTTTCTCTTGCAGCTGCCGGCATGAAGCATTTGTGCGATCAGCGAATCGTTCATCGTGACATAAAGCCCGGCAACATCATGAAGCTCATCACGGGCGACGGGAGGTGAGGTGAACGGCAAGCTCGACCTGGGCAGCACCTGCCCGGGCGCCTGCTGGATCCTTAGCATGGTGCGGTACTTTGTGACCCAGGTTGTAGGTTCGAGCCCTGCGAAGCAGGCAATTAATTTTTGTCAATCGTGAGCTTGAGGGGTAGGGGCAGATCAGTGATAGTCGCTAAGGTCCTTCTAACACATTGTGAGAGAGGCTGCGGAAACAGGAACCTTTCTTTTTAGTGTTTCTTGAACTGTAGGGTGTAGGCAGCAGTAGCCACCAAACAACATGCTGCGGCCGGCGTCGGCAGAGCAGAGGCAGCAGCAGCTGGCCACCAACACGCGTGCATTGCCACATGTCCTGTTCGTATTGCTCCTTCTGACAGGGAAGGCCAACGTTGGCAAGATCTTCTGCCGATGGTCTCGAGGCTGGGCACCTTTAACTCGATTATATCAGGGCTCGAAAAGAAATGCCTTTAGGTCTTTAGGGCTAGTTATAAATATGGACGCTAGTTTGAATATGGCCAATAAATTGAAATACAGCCACCGTGTTCGGTGTTTGAATTCAAGAGATTCAATTACTTGATACGGGATCGGTGGTTCCCAGACGATCAGCCGATCAATTGCTGCAGAGCCAAGTCCTCAAACAGGGGCCCAGCATGTCACCACCATCCCTTGGCTTCTTACTATCTGCGGGGCATCTGCAGCCTCTATAACCTCAGCCTCATCAGGACAAATAAAGTAGCAGTCCCTTTGGTTTGCTTGCATGTGGCAACGACTGACGGTGCTCTTTAAATGCTTTGAGCATTCAGCTGCCTTCAAGAATTTTTAAGGAGCTGTAGCTTTGCTTCGTATGATAAAACTTCAAAGCCTATCAAGTAATCTCCAGTCAGGTTCTAGAGCCATGTGCACTGTTCGTGCTGCCAACCTGCCCAACTCGACCGATCACGTTTGCATCTTTCTCTCTCTCTGTCATTGCAGCTCCGTGTACAAGCTGACTGACTTCGGTGCAGCGCGCGAGCTAATGACAGACGAGGAGGGTTTCACGTCACTCTATGGAACGGAAGAATACCTTGTAAGGCTCTGCTATCCTCTCTCTCTCTCTCTCTCTCTCTCTCTCTCTCTCTCTCTCTCTCTCTCTCTCTCTCTCTCTCTCTCTCTCTCTCTCTCTCTCTCTCTCTCTCTCTCTCTCTCTCTCTCTCTCTCTCTCTCTCTCTCTCTCTCTCTCTCTCTCTCTCTCTCTCTCTCTCTCTCTCTCTCTCTCTCTCTCTCTCTCTCCTTCAAACTCCTCCTCTGCCCCGCTTATGCTTGTCGCGTGCTGGCCGGAAGCGTACTTGCTTTTTGCATTTTGCTCTACGATTTTTCCTCCTGCCCAACTACATGAATCTAATGACTGGTCGGTGATTCGTGCAAAGACCACAGGCACAGCCGGAAATTTCTTTTTGCTTTTCAAGAGCACGCCACGGCCTGTCGTAGCGGAAGGGGTTGGGGAAGGGACGCGAATCGTAGCGAGCCTCTTCCGGACAGTGCTGAAAGAAGGTCGGCAGTCAGGGCCGCAGCATGGTTTTACACCCTGGTGCCTGTTGCTGGCCCAGGCCCAGCAGCGGTCTTTGCTCGGCGATTATCCCCCCTCAAAGCTCTGGCGCGTTCTTCTGGCAGCGCCTCCTACCTTTTCCCTTTCCTTCCTCTCTCCTTTCCTAGCACCCCGACTTGTACGAGAGGGCCGTCCTACACCGGCCGTTCGGCAAGAAGTTTGACGCGACCGTCGATCTGTGGAGCATCGGCGTCACGATCTATCACGTGGCCACCGGAAGCCTGCCGTTCAGGCCATACGGCGGCCGAAAGAACAAGGACACGATGTAAGCTCTGCAAGCGGCCTGCACTGCACCAGAGGCCACTGCATCTCCTGAGGCTATTGCAGCACCAGAGGCCTTTGCCGCCCTTGCACTTGCTCTCTGCAGCAGCTCGCAGACCTCTAGTGGCTCGATCGCTTGTGCCCTC
The DNA here is from genome assembly GCA_009760855.2 of Cristatella mucedo. Taxonomy (NCBI): domain Eukaryota; kingdom Metazoa; phylum Bryozoa; class Phylactolaemata; family Cristatellidae; genus Cristatella; species Cristatella mucedo. The sequence goes on from WPIO01000043.1 coordinate 3,097,793, forward strand.
GTTGATCCGTGGGGCCTGTCAAACCAGCCACGCCGATGACCCTACTAGCCCGACAGGCTCTGAAGGCCTAAATGAAGTAAAAAGTGAAACTTAGCAAAAGGTCAGCTGATTTAGCAGCCGCATTAATTTTGGCGCCAGAAAAGCTGTAGCCTCTATCACCCTGCTTGTTTTGAGCAATAAATAATTGGCTGCTACAGAGAGATAGAGAGAGAGAGAGAGAGAGAGAGAGAGAGAGAGAGAGAGAGAGAGAGAGAGAGAGAGAGAGAGAGAGAGCACCGGCTAGCAAGTGCTCGCCTGCTATCACTAAAATTAGCTGGCATGCTCTCCTCGAAGCATATGTGAAGTGCTTAAAGTAGCTTGTAGCTTTCTCAGGGTTTTCTACACGCAAGTTTTGTTGTCAGTGTTATTATGATATGAGTAGTAGCACTAGTCTGCTGGAAAGTTTGTGCCGGAGTCGGCAGCAGTACAGCTGCAAGTAAGTGTCGTTGCCCAGAAATTATCGAAGTGATCGCAGGGAGCAGGGCAGGGGGGGTTTGAAAAACACGGCGTCGTCCCCAATCCCGAATGTTTTGCAAGAGCCGCTGTTAGATCAAGATCCGCTGAACTCGGCGTCTGGGGGATGCATACCTCCGAACTGGAGAGCAGCGTTCCCTCTCGAGCGCCCCGCCGGCCGGAAGAGAGCGCCCTTGCGGACTGCTCGCTTTGGCGCGCCCGTTCTTATACGTCGTCGCTCCTGAGTCCTCGTGCTCTTGATTCGCAGGTACAAGATCCTGAGCGAGAAAGCCCACGACGTCATCTCGGGAGTGCAGGACCGCGAAGGAGGCGAGATCGTGTACAGCAAGGAGCTGCCGCCCACGTGCCTCCTGTCGCAGTAAGCTCGGCGGTCCTGGCGCTGGCTGCAGGGATCGATCGTCAGGCATCGTCGATCGATCGATCGATCGACTGGCAATCGTCGGACTGGCAGCCGGGGAGGGGCGGGGCTGGCCTGGCCACCGGGTTCAGCTGCCCTCCTCTTCCTCTCTCCCCGAAGCCTACCACTTGCGCAGCCGTCGGCTGTCTTTCTTTGCCCGCTATGCCGACGGCTCGGCACCGCTTGCGCCGATCCTCTGCCTCGTGCTCGGCTGGGTCTTTTGCTGGCACACGATGTGCCGTCGCCCGTTCGGCGCTGGCACATCGTGCGGCGGTCGCTCGCAGAGGGGGCCTTCGGAGTGCGGAGCACCGGCCGGCACGCACCGCACCGTGTAGCCACCAGCACGTGGTCTCGTCGGAGTCTTGGCTCAATCTGTTCCCTGCGACGCCGCCGCCGTCTGTCAGCTTGTGCCGCTCGGCTCTTGCAGAGGCTTGAAAGACGTGATCCTGCCGATGCTGGCCGGCCTGCTGGAGACACACCCGGAGAAGTCGTGGAGCTTCGATGACTTTTTCAAGGAGGTGATGCGACTGAAGGAGATGCTTACCTTCAACGTGTTCGACTCGTGCCACTGCCGTCTGCTGAAAGTCTACGTGGACAAGAAAGCAAAGTGAGTGTTCTCCGGCGCTGCTGCTGCCGCCACAGCGATACGTGTAGTGGCACTCGTGGGGCACGTTATGTGGGCGGGACAGCAGACGTGCCGTGCACTGCAGCCGGATGCGTGCGCCCGTAGGCTCGCGGGCCCAGCTGTGTCTTCCGAAAAGGGGTCCTAGCTCGCTGGGGTGACTCTGCTTGAGACTTAAGTTAAGGCAGCTGATTCAGCGACCTCTTTCGTATAGCAGCAGAAGAGCTTGTAGTGCCCCTCTCTTTCAGCGGGCAGTAATGAGTGTAGTAAATAGTAATAATAGTAACAAATTGCCTGTTGCAAGGCTCGAACCGATGACCTGGGTTGTGCAATGCGAGCACCTTCGTCTGCTCTGCTCCCGACAGCGGCATACTTGTTTACCCTCCTTCCTTCTAGCGTCAGGGTCTACCCGAGCTGTAATACTTTGCACTGTGTAATATAATGTAATGTATCTCCGTCTGTAACTTGACAAAGCCGCAAAGACTGTGTGGGTGTTAGGCAGGGGAGTTTTGCATTAGCGCACTCACAGCCTGAGCGGCTTTCGGTACTCATTCGGTAGCCCACAGACTTCATTGTATGCAACAAAGAGAAAGTGAGAAGTGAAACGTTTGCACGCACTCACGCACGCACACCTCAGTCGGCAACCGGACTACAGGGTCTGTAAGCATGTTTACGTATAGGTTTTGAGCCCTCTGGCTGCCAGCTTTTTGCGCACGACGGCCATGTCACTCTGCAGCGCCCGCTGCCTGCTACACCGGCCATCGAGGCATGCGTGCTTGTTCGTGAGGCCAGTTGTGCCGTGGAACAGGTCATGCCGGTGAAGGACGAAATCCCGACAGTCCAAGTGCAGGAGCCTATTTAAAGAAGCTAGAAAGGCAGCGCACATATTTATCACGGTATCTAGTGGGTCCTCGTGATTCGTTCTTTTTATGCTTATGCCTGCTGAGATTGTGCATAGTGCCACTAACCAGATTTGCATGCTGACCCTGTGCACGCACACCTCTAATCATGTCATGCTTGTTTACATTGTGCATGCTACCACTATATGTATGATCGTGCTTCCTTAACAGCATTTGTAAAGGTCCTAGAAAGAGACTCAGCTCCCTGAGAAGGATGCTATGCAAATGTGTAATTGCGAGTGACACCGAAACAAAAATCAATTTTTGCAGGGAAGCCTTGCGCCGTTCAGATACTGCTAATCTCACAATGCCCTCAGCAGCACGCAACTTACCTATTGCCTGTGCGTACGCCGAGTTGTTGTGCCCTTTTCGAAAATGACCTTATGCTAGCTGACTAGGCTAGCTCCGAAGTCTAACTTGCTCGGATCTGTGTACCACAGCAAAGTTAGTCACACATTTGTCTGGACTACCCATGCAGACTTCAAAAACGCATGCAACTCTGTCTCTTTGTCTCTATCTGTCTCTGGTTGTCTGTCTCTGTCTCTCTTCCTGTAGGTCTTCCTGCCTACTCGATGGAATCTCGTTACCGACGGTACAAACTCTGTGGCCTGGCTGGCACCTCGTCTCGAGCAAGTGGAAGGAGGGCAAAGCCTCAGCCAAATTACAGCGCCCACCCGACCGCTCTTTGCTGGCTCTGCATCAGACACCCATTCGCCCTGCATGGTGCTGTCGCTTACTTTTAGGCCTGCTCAGCCTCTCGCTGCCCCGACCTAGTGGAAATACTTCCTCATCTCTGAGTTTCACTCGTACCCTCACTTCTTTGACCACGATCTCTGGCGTCTGTGTTTGCCCAATTTAGAGTTCATTCAAAGTCTGGCCGACAAAATCACACATTCTTTGACTTGACGACATTCGAAACAAAGCTCTTAACTGTCTGGTCTTGTCTTAGCAGTGCTTGCTTCGTCCGTGCAAATGATCCCGTTTGCTTGCTCAAGCGTTCTGCGATGCGGTAGCATGCTATGCATGTAAAGTGCCTAAAAAGAGATCTAGTTCTCTGATGGTGCTGTGCAATTGCCTTATTATTATTATTATTATCAACAGTAGCATTATTGAGCCCCACACCAACTCCCCACACCATCTTTCTAGCTTCAGCACCAGGCTAGAAATAGATTCAGTTCTCTTAGGGTATCAGGCAAAGGTCTTATTAACATTACACTGTAGACAACCAAGCAGCATTGCTGCCATGCCGGTATTATCCGGCAAGCACTTGTCTCCCTTGGTGGCCGGTGTATAGGGCTCAGCTCGACTCTCGCCCTCCAGATGCGCACCGTCAGCAGCGGTCAACTGCAGCAGCGGCTCGCGCATGCAGCATTTGCCGCCTGGCTAGTGCATCTTGTGCCGCCGGCGTCTTCTGTCGCGAAATTCTATGCAGACGAGCGGGTGCCCTGCTGCTGCTGCTGCTGCTGCTGCTGCAGGCCTTCTCCCTCACACCCATTATTCGGTGCGCAGTCAAGATGTGGTCGTCAAAACCGGCCGTCATGGCGGCCGATTTCAGGGCCCAGCTCGCCGCACGCCACCATTCGCCAGTCGGCTAGCTGCACGTTTGCGCTCGGCCCTCCCCCTCTCCGTGGCCGAGAAGGATGAGAGCGGGCCACCAGGTGGCAGTGCGATCTGAGTTATCAGAGGGGCGCGGCAGCGGCTGTCATTGCGTCGGGGTCTGTCGTCTGCAGACTCGCCGACCTGTGCAGCCTCGTGGAGAAGCAATCGGCCATCAAGCCGGACGAGCAGCTGCTCATCTTTGACAACGCCGACCTGCGGCAGGTCGTGTCCGATGGCCAGGAGGTGCTCGAGTTCCCGAGCACGTCGTCGGCGAATCCCATCTTCTTGTTCATGCGCAGTGAAAATGTGGTTGCCACGGCTGACGCGCACGGCATACGTGAGTGGTGGCCTGCTCCCACTGTGTTGCTGCAGCTTCATGCTGCTACTGCAGATTCCTGCTGCTGCTGCTGCTATTGGTCCTGCTGACACGCCGCGTCCACTCTGCTCCCCCTACTGCTGCTGCTCTTGCTGCTGATAGCTCTGAACACAGAGTGGCCTTGCTACAACTACTGCTGCTGCCTTGCATGAACGTTGGTCCTGGATTTATCAATCCTGATCGGCTTCCTCTGAGACTAGCTGCGTCGGCGGCTGAGCATGATCGTTTTGTGTGCACGCTTTCAGCCAAGTTCCCCAAGTTTGGAACCATGTTCAACGTGGAGAGCGACTACACGCTGGCGAAGAGCTGCACTGGCCTGCTTCACTACATCCACCGGAAGGTGGACCACTACTTGCTGATACAGGCTCACATCCACAAAGCGGTCACTCTGTATGAGTGAGTAGCAAGCACGACCCGCCGGTCACTCTTTCTCACGCCAGACATGCCAAACGAAGCAATCGTGCTCAGAAATGCTGAATCATTTGCTGAGCAGGCCGTGTCTGCCATTCATGGGCAATGCATGCAAGCACTTAATTTTGAACGCCTGGGGATCGGCCATGTTCGGTACCTCCCTTCCTTTCTTCCCGACTTGAAAGGGAGCTCTCTGTCACGCTTGATCAACCAATAGCGTTGGCGTGCCGGAATCGCGCCCTTTTGGCAAGACCGTTAAGCGGTCTGCTCTAGTGCAACACGGTATTACGAATCGTGGACCCGAAGAAATCTTCTCCGAGGGATTCTGTCTGTTTTGCGCACCCACCGACTTGCAGGAAGGCGGCTGCCAACCGGTCCGGCAGCTGCACCAGGAGAGGCGCGTCCGGTGCTGCCGGTGCGCGATTGCTGCAACAGCTGCTAACTGCCCCCCTCTGCTCGCCCATCTGCTGCTGCTGCTGCTGCCTCTGCCTCTGCTTGGCCATACGTGGCCAATCGTGGCCGCTTGCGCTACGCAGGCCGCGTTAATCCGCCGGCGCTGAAGGCGCTACGCGCATTCCGTTAACCAGGAGCGTTCTCATGCAAGGCGTGGCATCGGCATGGAGGATCTGTCAGCTGCTCGTCCTGGTGACAAATGAGGTCGAGCAGCGTTGCAGGGCGCTGCTGCTGCTACTGCCGCCGTCGGCATTGCAGGGCGCCGGCCAGCGAGCCCCTGTCGCTGCCGACCCAACGTCCGGCGATGGCAGCGGCAATGGCCTCGTGCCGCTCGCCAAGCTGTCGGAACTGGATCGGCGCTCCCGAGATGTGAGCGTGGCTCGCCCCCGCTGCGCGCTCTGCTCCGACGCTCTGCCCGGGCGAGCTTTTGCAGCGAAGCTTGCTGCATGGTGGCACTATGACGACATTGTGATGGCACGCTGCATCCTCTGCATCCTCGATTATCATTCCAGCTGGCGAGCAGGGCCGGCGACTTGCTGCGCTACGCCAACGATTACAACGACAAGCTGGTCGTCAAGAAAGAGCTGTCGGCCAAGTGGAAGAAGCAGTACAGCTGCACCGAGGAGGACCGATGGTGGGTGGAGCTAGCAGCAGGCGTGACTGCCAGCAGCGTCGCTGCGGTGGCTGCTGCCGTTGGATTGGCTGCTGCCGTTGGATTGGCTGCTGCCGTTGGATTGGCTGCTGCCGTTGGATTGGCTGCTGCCGTTGGATTGGCTGCTGCCGTTGGATTGGCTGCTGCCGTTGGATTGGCTGCTGCCGTTGTATTGGGTGGATGTGAGCCGACATGAGAGGGGACGTGGCCTGACTGCCGCTGCTTCTGCACTTCGACTCTTCGCCTCCTTCTGGGTCATCCGACCTTCACCTTTCGGCCCTCCGGCGGCCGTTATTACCCTCTGGTTTGGCCCAGTGGCTAAGGTGCTTGCCAAGGCCATGGGCTCGAGCCCCTTGGCATATGTGAGGTGCCTGAATAGAGATTAGATTCTCTTAGGGTGCTATACCAATGGAGTACATTAATTCTCCATGTTCCGTGAGAGGTGGTGGCGGCACGTCTCGTGGCCGCCGTGCGAAAGGTGCGGGGGGGGGGGGGGGGTCAGCAAAGACCTGCTCGCACCTTGCTAGCCGCAAGCGTGGCTGTGCTGCTTTCGACCCTCGGCCCTGCAGCCATTTTTGCCTTGGTGCACCAAGCCGGAAGCTTGGCGGCGGCTGCACGCCGCGGCGCCTCCTGTGGTTTTACCACCCGCTTGGCCGACCGTCTGGGCTGCCTGGAGTCACTTGCAAGCGAAGGCGCGTGCCTTGCGTGCTCGCTCGAATGGCCGTCGTGCCTAGAGATGGGCGAGCAGTTTGCATTATGCCTTTGGCGTCGCTCATCGAAATCGGTTCTGGAGTTGACACCGAGCCTTTGGCACCTATAGCGACGACCATTGCTTCGTAGACACAATTCATTCTGCTTTCGCAGCTTGCGCGAGCTCTGCCGGAAACGTGCCCGCACTTGCACAATTCTCGTGCACTTTTTCGCACTTGCATTTTTACTTATCTCTGCCGGATTGATGGTCTACTGTGTGGCAGCCTTGATTAGCAGCTGCTTTTATGGAATGATTTATCATTGAGTTGGTTGCTGCTGTCTGATGAATTCAGTTTCGACTTGTCAGCTTGGACGTGACCTTGATTATAGGCAGGGCACTAGCTTGATTGCGATGGGCTCTTTCGAGAGCTATGGCCGCTGGTTCTCGTTGACATCAAGGCTTGTGCTATTAAAGTTAATGCACCTTGTGCTTAGTCCGTAACGTCGAAACCCGATCGACTTCTGTCATCTGCTGTTCGATTTATCTCTCCCTGCTGTCTTGCAGTGGCACCAAGGTGGCGCTGCTTACCCAGAACGTCAGCGAGACGTTCCAGCAGTTCAAGAGCGACAGGCGAGCAAAGGCGCTCGGCTACAACGAAGAGCAGATCCACAAGTTCGAAAAGTGAGCTTGCGCTCTCACTCTCACTCTCTCCCTCTCCAGCTGCCTTCATGCCAAAGCAGTGCAGCGACTTAGCCTGGAGCCGTGCCCAGAGCTTCGACTGCCAGAGCAGCGGCCTTGCTGCTGTGCCTGCTCCATCCTCCAGCCCGGAAGCACTCTCGCTGGGGGGTGCGTGGGAGGAGGCACAGAGGGGCAGTCTGCACTGCATGACTGCCAGTGGCCTCCTACGTCAGCAGCAGCAGCAGGCTTACTCGCCCGCAACTCTTTCTCAGGAATAAAATGAACGAGAACTGCACGAAAGCAAAGTCGTTGGTCGAGGACCACTGCTTCGCAAACACGAAGCGCACGTACCTGCACTACCTCCAATGGTACAAGTGAGTGTCTCCATGGCTGCTGCATGTGCCCTCTCTCTCGGCTTGCTCGCCTGTAGTGTTGGCCCCGGCTGGCCTCTGAAGGCTGGCCTCTATTTGAGGGTGCTATGCAAATTTATCCTTATTATTATTATTATTATTATATTGTCATTAACGTTGAAGGATGTCTTACAAGATTCAGCTCAAGTTCAGTCGGCTGGAGGACAGCAAGGACGAGTATCAGCGTCAGTGCCGCCAGCTGTCGGACGAGCTCACCAAGGTCAGAGCCGAATCTGCTGACCGCTGCTGCCATCGCTGTTGCTGTCGTAGTCGCCGTCTTAGTCACTGCCTTTGCTGGTGACTGGCCGGCTCGACCGGGCCGTTCATTGAGCGCGTCATCCACCTAGGCTGGGTGCGGTTGGTGGGTTCACTTCCGATTGGAACGGTGCGATTGGGACGATCCGAGGTATAGCCTCCCACTGCTGCCCGAGTTGGCAGCGAGCTATCGGCTCTGGTTCGTTAGAGCCGCTGGTGCTTTTTTGCCCTGCCGCTGCAGCGTCGATCTCTGGGAGCAGTCGGATTTCTGCGGGGGGGGGGGGGGGGGGGACAGGTGGAAAGTGTCAGAGGTCGAGAGCTGCCTGTCCGGACGGGCGCTGTCGCCGGCAGTGCCGGCAAGCAAGCGCCCGATAGCCTGTCTGCCATCGGCTTCGTCTGCCGTTTTCAGTGGCAAGAGAAGTCGTCATTGGTGCAAGAGAGACGGCTGCTGCCGGCTGGCAAGACCAATGCCAACGGCACGGCAGCCGTTCAGCCGGCCCTCGAGATCTCGTCGATCAGAGAGCTGTCCAACGGGTAGGGAAGAGCTCCATCCACTCACGCTCCCTGCCGGCGACCTCGTGACCCCGTGCTGCCCCAGCCGTCAGCGCACCGGCCATCTCCACAGCAGCAGCAGCAGCTGCAGCAGCAGCATATTGCGAGCGATCATTTGGAGCATAGTGGAGCGGCGGCACCGATCTGAACTGCTAGCTCGGTTCAACGGACACGTTGCCATGCGTTGACGCTTGGCCAGCAGAGTCAGTCATTGCAGCCGCTCTTCAACACAATGGCGGCTCAGTCTCACAGCAACGCTCTGGTCTCTTGCCGGCACAGATCAGCATGTCTCATTTTGTCTCCAGCCACACCACACTGCTTGGCTCCTGGAAGCAGAAACAGATTCCAGAGAAAAAGAATGAGCCAATGACGGCCAATAGCAGCTGCTTTTGGGTCTCGGTTACCCAGCATTGGCACTGCACGAGTTCGCCCTGGCAGCAGAGGTGCCGAGCCGGTTTTGCTTGCGATCGCCCTCGACCACGTGGGCGCTTCAAGCACGTGGCCAAGAGCTGATGGCCAGTGGCCGCCCGGCCTCTGCGCTCAGAGGCGCTTGCCTGGTCTTTCACCATTAGTTCGCCGGTTCACTCCCTAAGCCGCCCGCGTCCGCCGAGCCGCCTGCTCGCTCGCCTCGCCTCGAAGCAAAGCAGCCAGCGTCCTGCGCGCTGCAGGCTGGATGACATGCTCAAGAGTGCAGCTGAGATAGCGCTGCTGGTCAAGAAGAGCTCCTTCGACATCGAGAGCTGCACGCACGACGTGGAGAGCTTCGTCGTGCACCCCTAGCCGGCCAGCCAGGGCCGCCACTGCCGTGCTTCGGCGAGCGTGAGGTGAGAGGCGGCCCAGAGTGGGCTTCGGCCAAACCTTGCTCTCATCCGGGGCTGCAAGGTTCGCCAGAACTCTTCAGTCTGGAACTCCGTTCGCCGAGGCTGCTTCCTTCTAGAGCTACGCCTGCTCTTGGCGTCTAGCTTGTCCGCATGGCAAGCGTATCGTGCCAAGTTTCTTTTCTTCTGTTCCACGCACGAGCTGTCGTCTGCTGTCGCAAAGTCGTCTGCTGTTGCTCTCTCGTATGACGTAGCTGACGTCGGCTCCGGTTTCAGGCGCTCACGGATTTCGTCGCCTCGACAGCTTCGAGCCTCGGCAGCTTCTCGTGCTCGGCTCGATCGGCTTATCGCACTACGCTTTGCTCGTGCCCTCGTTTGCTACCGACGGCGGCAGCATATGACACAACAGAGGGCAGCGCTAGACATCGCTCGTAGCAGGCCTTGCGAATCTCAACGCTGGAGCCGCTGAAGTCATGCAGCAGGTCCACGATGTCACACAACGAACAGCTGGAGCTGGACCTGCAATCCTTTGCAGTCGCCTCCCCGAGGTCGCAGCTACCTCGGCATGAGGCCGAAGTCGTTCTTGCGTTTGTGGATGAAAAATATTGACCGAGAGAACAACGTCCTGGCGTGCGTTGTCCGATAGGCACGCATTGAACCGCAAAGAATGTGGATGTGAGAAGCGATGCAGTGTTCTACGCGATTGTGTGATCGATGCTCTCGCTGCTGGGCAGAGAGAGAGAGAGAGAGTAGTTCGACTCTTTGTCCGATTGTCGACCAAAGCTTGCTTGATTGGGCGATTTTCGTCAATCCAGAAAAGAAGCATGGCATCTTTCGACTGACGACTAAATGGGTAAACACATTCCAAGGATTTCTCAATGCTAGGCAGTGCCGTGCTGTAACGTCTGCCTCCCAAGAGGCTATCGGGGTATCGATGGTTTTTGAGGAAGGACCGGCCGTTCACCTGTGACCCCCTGTGGATGGCCCCTGTGGATGGCTGCTGCCGGCCGATGGCATCTGGACTTTGCTGCCAATGGCAATGACAGCCGCTGCTTTCCCCCACTTTCGACCCCAGGCCGGAAAATGTCTCTCGTTATCTTTGTACATAAAAATGTTTTTTTTTTTTTATTGAAAACCATTGCACATTGGCTTGCACTACAACGAGCACAGCAGAGTAGAATCAATTCTGCCGGCTCCTTTAGCCCTTTGGTAATGATCTTGGGAGCTTTTTTAAGGCGCCTATCTATCAGTCCATCACCTGGTCAGTCCATCACCAGGTCAGTCCCTCAGCCTCATTGTGATTGCTAGCTAGCCTGAGTTGCCGTGGCTGTTCTGGGTGGTCATTGCATCTCCACTCCGATTTGCGAGTCGATCGATCGGCTGCCACTGCTTGTACATCAGGTACCTGCAAATCACGGGTTTCCGTTGCGACTGCTGTAAAGCAATTACTCAGGCACTTCTCCAGTGTTTCTCATTTGCACTGGCTGTTAATAGTAACCGTCGATCTGGTGAAGGGCCGTTACGTTTTTTCTTGTTATATAGAAGAAGCACCTGCCAAGGATGCTTTGCGGTCACCCCACGTACTTCACCGACCTGGGAGTTCTGGGCAAGCATGCTTTTAGTTTTAATTTGTCAGCAGTGTGGTCGCATTTTGCACATATGTGCACTGGCCCTGCTTGGAAGCAGGGGCTGACCCGTCGGCTTGCTCCGTGTTTGCAAAATGGCGTTGCGAACACTCCCCATATGAACTCGCGGTGTATGGCCTCGTTGTTGGCACTCAATATAAAAGCCATATCAGTCTGGCTCCATAATAGTTTATTAGCTAAATGTGGTAAATTATGTAGCTATTTATGATGCGTCAACGCTTGTTAGACGCTAACTTTGTGGTAAACATTCTTTTGTAAATAAAAGTTGTTCCAGGAAATTGCTGAATTATTTGTGCAGTTTCTTCCTGAGCTATTTAGCATAGCTGCCTGATTGTCTTTATTCCGGCGGTCAGTCGTCGGCTGCGAGTAATAATAAATAAATAAATCCTAGCTGATTAAACAGCCTCTTTGTATAGCGACAGAAGAGCCTTTACGGCTATCACCACCGTTTGCAGTGGCGATAAAGGATCGCCCACCGCAGGAATCGAACCCAAGACCTCGGGACCGAGGTCGTGAAAGCAACCGCCTTACCTATGCCATCACTGCTCACCATACGTTGCTGCCACATGACACAGATTCCGTCTGAGCTTCACTGGCTCCCTGTCAAGCACTGGATCGATTTCAAGATTCTCCCTCTCTCTCTCTCTCTCTCTCTCTCTCTCTCTCTCTCTCTCTCTCTCTCTCTCTCTCTCTCTTCTCTCTCTCTCTCTCTCTCTCTCTCTCTCTCTCTCTCTCTCTCTCTCTCTCTCTCTCTCTCTCTCTCTCTCTCTCTCTCTCTCTCTGGCCTACAAGTCGCTTCACTCACACAGCCATCAGCCTACCTATCTACCTACCGACGACCCAATTGCTTCTCTAGTGTGCTAAAGAACCACAACCCTTCTTAGCTTCCTTGGCGTCTGGCCATTACTTTTGCTAAATTAAAATTTCTTGTTGATCGGATCTCTCGGCTCTGTGCACCAAAAGCCTAGAACTCGCTTCCGGCTTTTGTCACCACTTGCAGTAACATAGAATCAGCTAAGATTTGGTAAATATGATTATGCTTCCGGTACAGCTTATGTAAAGTGCCTTTAAAGAGATTAAGTTCTCTGAGGGCGCTATGCAAATCTATTATTGTTTTTATAAAGACGCATGTGTTTCACCCAGTTTTCCCTACCCCCTAGGTAAACTTGTCATATTTTGTTGCCTGTTTGCTGTGCGGGCTTACTTGTGCAGGACTCAGCCGGAAGGACTAATCAGGACGAACGGAATGAGCTTCTTCTAACCGGTGCGTGCCCCAAGTGGGTTTCTGTGTGCTTTTGCACGCATGCCCATATGAACACAGTGCCATGCATGCCACTAACGCTTGGTAATTCCCACACCCTCTCCTGGGTCTTAGCCCCCATGGGAGATATGCTCTCGCCGACTATTATTTTGCTTCACTTGCAGCGAGCTACTAAGTGCCTGGGTAGGGATTTAGTTCTCCGAAGGAGGGCACTTTGACTCATCCTTGTCAGCTGTCCTGGGCTGCTACGTCCATGCTATTCACTACCTCAACTGCTTTTCTGACTCGGATATGCTTCCCACTTTCTCCCTGTTGCGTGAGATGAAGTTTGTTGGTTACCGAATGCCTACCGAAATCCGCTTAGGCTGTAAGTGCGCTATACAAAACTCTCCAGCATAATACCCGCAAAGACTGTGTGGGGTAACAGACGGAGATACATTACTTTAAATTATAAATATATGTATGTGTGTGTGTGTGTGTGTGTGTGTGTGTGTGTGTGTGTGTGTGTGTGTGTGTGTGTGTGTGTGTGTGTGTGTGTGTGTGTGCGCGCGCTTATATGTATGTATGTCTATACGTATGACCGACGGTAATGGAACATGGTGGTGACGAAGAGCGCCTGTCCTTTAATTTAAGAAGTTCATAGCCGTAGCACGGAGCAGTCCCTTTCACAGCCGGTTTTCACAGAGGGTGTACAGCATCAGCCGTAGCGTACAACGACGCCCCGCAACCGCCGACGCCCCGCAAGCGCCGCACAACTGCCCGGCAAGAAGCCTGGCGCGACACTAGCCAATTTATATCCTAGCACCCGTACGGTTCCCACGGATTGGAACTCTTTAGCCAGCGATAACCTCTAGGGCTTGCATATCTGGCCGACGCGGCATTCCAGCGTTTCGGGCTATTGGCAGGGCTTAACCATTTCCGGCAGCGGCTGCGGCCGCTCTGAGACTTACTTAGCGGCTCGCAAGAATTTTTGTTTAGGGGGAAGACCGGCAAGATTTTTTTGTGTGGCAAAAATGTGAAAAGCTATAGCACCACATTGCTACGTGCGTTCGAGGCGAACTCGGCGGTTGCTCAGTGAGTGGACGCAGGACATAATTTCTTCTTTATTGACTGAGGGGACGTAGGAATGTAACCGAGTTCCTGGGGTCAAAGGCTAATTCCCGCCAAACCCCGCCATACTCCGGTCACGCTGCCGCTCGCCATGCCGCCGAGCTAGGGTAAGACGAGCGGCCGTCAGGTTAAACATCTTTATAACGCATGCGCCAACAACAACAGGTGAACTAAACAAGTCTACAGGGATGGTCCTATACACAGTACACTACGGGGGCGCAAGATGACGCAGCAAGCGCGAACAAGCGTGTTAGTTGGGGTCAGTCGGCTTCTGCAGTCCTGTCGTTGTACCGACTCCAACACTACGAGCGTACGCCGTCCAAAACCCAGCTGGCTGAGTAACTGCTGGCTAGTCTGAGTCGACAACTACCACAGTCGTAAGCTTCCACCGAAAGACGCCAACACACGGGGTGGGGGGTAACGAACACGCTACACGGGAATGCGGAATAAAAACAAGTCAACAACGAGCGAGCTATCCAGCTCCGCTCGGGCCTTGGGTACTCGTTCCCTTGCGTGCGTGGCAGCATCCCCGGAGCACGCCTGCACGAATCCAGGTGCATAACTCGGCGAGACCGGGAGCCTCCAACACCACGACTTACTTGGCCAACTTTCCGTACCCAAGAGCCCCGGTGACCTCACGTCACCGCATACATCCGGCCATGCCGTAGGGTCCGACCCCGGCCTAGCCGGTGACCCTAACCCTCTCTTTAGCCGTCCGGTCCCAGCCAACCGAACCCAGCCTGGGTACAGGAATACATGGCGGCCCAGGTCGCTGCTGCTGCTATAAGGGAGGGGAGCAAATGCCTCTTCTGCCCCCTCCCCTCTCCCGATGAGTGGCCGATGTTCGGAGAAATGTCTCGACCGCATGGCGCCTAGCGATGACGTAATGCCTTCTCTTCGCAGTCTAGCCGAAAAAGTTTCCTGTTATAGCACAACTCTGGCCTGGCTCAATTTTACGGCACTCAAGAACTGCTCAGCAGGAAAGACCTCTGCGCTAGAGCGTTGAGCAAGAGGATGCAGCCATTGTAGTAGGATCTGTACGTATGTATGTATGTATTGCATGCCGGCTCCTGACTTGTGACCTTAAGGTCAAGGGGACGTGTAGTTCGTATGTACGTGTGTTGTATTTGTATGTATTGTATGCCGGTCCTCTGTTGTGCCTGTGATGTGGCGTGGACACAGGCCAGTAACCCGCTGGTGGCCAGATGGTTGATTCACCATCTGGGTCGGCCGGTGCACAGCTGCGGTCCGCCTGTGAAATCAAAGGAGGAGGGCGGGCGATGGGCGGGACTGAGCGAGCCAGCGAAAGGAGAATTCGGTGGATGCCGAATATGGTTGTATAACGCCGGCGGCTCTCATTTTATGTTTGCATTTTGTGTGTGTGTGTGTGTGCGTGCATGCGTGCGGCAATGGTCGCGGCACAGGGATTTGCCGATACGATTTGGAAGTAGTTTGGTTTAGTATGTGAGGTATTCGTGCCTTCACGGTGGAAGCGGAGCCCTTGGTCTCCAGTCGGGGTCTAGGTTCCGGTTCGGGATCCTCCGACCTATTTGGGTCGTTTCCCACAATAGGGGTAGGTAGCCTAAGTGCGGGGACGTATTTCCCCGCACTTAGAGTGCTCGTGCTGTATTGAGCCTGCGAGGAGTGTGGAGATAGAACTGAGAGCTAGACGCGCACCGAATTTGTGCGCTTGCGAATAAAGCTTTGTAAAATCCTCTATTCGTGTGTCTCGCTTTTCCATTTTCCATTTCCAATTCACGCCGCGAATTCACGACCCCCTCCCAGTAACGGTAAGTAGGTTGATCTTAGAAACGCTCCTTCGCGCAGCGCAGCCTACTCCACCGAGCCTTCGGCGTGGCACTATCCCTTCAGAAAGCGACATGACAAATAAGACCGGACCGGAAGACCGGCTCACTAGTCTATACACAAATGTATATGCATATATATAATGTGTATATATATATATATATATATATATATGTCGGTATATATATGTCATATATATATGTCATATATATATATATATATATATATCACTCATATTACACCGTAAGAAAACTGTACCGCTATCCAGGCGATTCACATGCACCGCAGGGGTCAAGCCCGTGACCTCGGTCGTCAAAGGTGAGTATCTAGTGGGGGGTCCAGTCGGCTCAGCGCTCGGAGGGTCTAGTAAACGAGGCGTGCACGTCGAACACGGGCCGGAAGCAAACGGCGCGACGACGAACCTGTCCAAAAGGTACGTTGTAATGCCCCGCGATTATGAACTACGAGCTTAACAGCTGAACCTAGATTAAGAACTACGAGCTTTGCCTCTGAATTAGCACGCTTGCGAAATAGCTACGGTAAGCCGAGGCTTATGAACAGCGCTGTGTATAACTATGTACGATAGTGATTCTTGTCTGACATGACCTGGCTACTTTATAAGGCGCATGCGACTGACCGCAGTCGCTCTCTTGGAGCCACGGTCTGCCGGTCGGTGAGTCTAGCGCTGAGCGATAGCTGCTGTAAGCCAGCTATCGAGTCGGCTGGAAATCACCTATACGCGTCAGCCAGAATCTACAGGCTATCGTCGTGCTTTTACTTGTGCGGTGTTGCTGCTAGCGCTGCGTGCAGAATATCGCGCCGCTAATGGAACTGACGAGGGGTGCTCTGTCATAAGGCGTATACAAATCCGCGACGCAGCGGACGTCGCCGCGAACAGCGTTCGCGGGCTCTTCTCTTTCCGTGCGCGCGAGTGGATGTAACCGTACGCGAGGAGCGGACGGATGTCTGTCCTCACGAGGCGCGCTCAATTTTCCATATCATCATCATCAGACGTGTAGCGCAGCACCGGCCTGACTCAGTTTTACTCAGTGATTGATATTGACTGACTCAGTGATTGACATTGGCTGGTCTGTCGACCCTTTAGTCCCGGCTAGCAATTTAAGAATAGGGCAGCGCTTGCCCTGTAGGTCGCTGTCGCCGCCAGCCGTCCTAGAGTTGCTGGACGGTTTCCGTGAGAAAAAAAGAAGTGGGTGAAGAGCACCTGCGTTCTTGAGCTGCGAGCGAGCAGGGGACTCGGAGGTCATTGAGAAGATTGATATTGGCTGGGTTGTCAACCCCATTGTCCCGGCTAGTTATGTATATATAGGGCGACGCTCGCTCGCGGGTCCTTCTTCGTCTTCGGCTCCGACTCGACGCCGTTGCCGGTAGTTGCCGGACTCGTGTCTCTAAAAGCGAGGGAGGAGGGCGGGATGTTCATCGGCGATTGAGGGACAGGACGAGAGAGCACCAGGAGGATTCGGTGAACTCCACCGAATACGGTCGTATCACGTTCGAGCTCGCATTTTTTGGTTTCTTCTGTGTTTTGTGTGTGTGCGCGTGCACGTGGTCTCGCCAAGAGTGCTTAGTGTAGTGTGCGAGGTGTTCCTGCCGTAAGGTGGAAGCGGAGCCCTAGTTCTCCAGTCAGGGTCTAGGCTCCGGTTCGGGCTCCTCATCTCGTTTGGGTCGTTCCCCACAATAGACCTAGGTAGCCTAAGTGCGGGGACGCATTCCCTCCACAAGAGTGTTTGTGCTGATGAGAGTGTGTGAGGAGTGTGGAGATAAAACTGATCTAGACGCGCAGCGACTTTGTGCGCTTGCGAATAAAGCTCAGTAAAATCCCGAATTTGTGTGTCTCGCTTTCCAATTCACGGCGCGGACTCAAGACCCCCTTTAGTAACGGTAAGCAAGTTGGCGCCAGAAACGCTCGTTTCGTGGCGGCCTGCTTATTGCGCGTAGGCGCGCACCGACCGGCATTAGGCGGTAGGTCACGCCGCTAGGTAATCGGCAGGTTACGCCTACTCCGCCGAGCCTTCGGCGTTACACATAGAGCGCTCTAACGTGCGTTCGCGTTCGTTGCAGAATTCTTCCGAAAACCGAATTTCTTGCGAACATCGTATACGGAAAGGATACAGCTAAGACCTGTTAACAGTTGCGCGTAGTGTTCCCATGCTGCTAGGGGTATGAAAAACAACATGGCGGCGATACCTCGGCTGCACTTTAACGTCTCGGCCAAACCAGGGTTCAATACTTCCTTATTAAGTCTGGTTTAGACGGCGAGTCTTACTTCGTAACTGCTTTCTGCCCGCCCGAGTCTTCGGTGTATATGTCACCAATACCGTGCTGGTTATTATTACTTTATTCATTAGTTTTTATTATCTTGCTAGTTTTTATTGCTCACTTCAAAAGGAAGTTAGAGCTGCCTAGGGTCTTCTGCAGCCGTGCTTATGAGGCTGCTAAATCAACTGACCTTTACTTGTACAACTAACTGCCTTACAAATCGAAGCCCAAAGTATAACTGGCTGGCTTAACTACTCGAAGTGAACATTAAACAGGGCGCTACATTCGGTTTCTGTATTCATAATAATTCACGAATCACTAATAACCTCCAATGGTATCATAATATTACCCACGTAGCATTCGTACGTTTAACTTTGTCAGCAAGTTATCAAATCAAGCGTATTCTTTAGTGTGAACACGGCAGAAACCGAATAGAAAGCCGGACGCCAGCACGAACAGAGGAAGTCGTGAACTTTATAAAAATTCTGTGTATGAGACCAATCCGTCATTGGTAGCAAGTTTGAGGCTTTGGGACCGTTGGAGCTGAAGTTAGGACCTCTAAAAAAGCAGTACGTTTAGTACGTTCCCATCTATTGCATTCAGGTAGCTCTGCCTAGGTCCTGACTAAGCGTGAATGTGTCAAGGGAGCTCGATAACAGCTGCGAATGAGTCACGGCAGTAAGCTAAAGCCAGTGTGCTCTAGCTTGGACAGCTGTTCGATAAATGATATCTGACATAGGTAAGAAATTAATGATGGAGCAATACCTACTTGAATGACTGACCACACATTCAGTTTTAATCCACTTCTTTTTTCCTATGTTACATATTTTAAATGAGCAGCTCACTGCCTCGGGACTCGCTGAGGCATAGTATTTCCGTCACGGAAAGCAATGCTGCGCCATCTTGTCACTGGACAAAGTGCACCATCTTGCCACGCGAAGCAAGTGAGAAATCTTTCGGCGTGACGGACTTTCTCACTTTAATTATCTTTTTAATTATGGAAAAGTCACTTTAGCCATTGTTAAAATTGGCGATTTTATTGACCCACACTCATAGGCAATGCATCGGACGGTATCTATTGCATGTCAGCACCAGTCCACTACCAGACCGAGCCTACTTCGCACACACCGCGATGCCTCTCCCTCCAACTCCCTCAGCTGATTTCAAAGAGAACTCTACCTCCAGCAGTGTGCTTATTGGAGAAGGGTTCATGTTCCTAATTCAACAGGTGACATAGCTTTTGGTCTCTGTCCTGAACCCAATCGAAGAAAAAGAGGCCAGACTGAATGCGAAATTCAAAACTAGTCCGGAGGACTCGCGTCATTGTAGACCATGGTAAACGAAAAACCGTAGAAGATCACGGTAAATGACTCCGAACCAACACCCACTCAAGGAACCCACATCATTTACCTACTGGGCACCCATAAACTCCGCTAGTGCTCTGACTGCCGCCCCGGCTAAATGCCGCTTAGCATATAGGTCACTCTGTAGCCGAGTTGTAGGGGTCAGAGGCTATTTCCCGCCAAGCCCCGCCATACTCTGGCCACCCTGCCGCTCACCATGCTGCTGAGCTAGGGTAAGACGAGCGGCCGTCAGGTTAAATATCTTTATAATAACGCATTCGCCAATAACAACAGGGGACAAAACAAGTCTACAAGGAGGGTCCTAAACAAAGTACACTATAGCGGCGCAAGACGACGAAGCACGAGCGAACAAGCGTGTTGGTTGGTCAGTCGGCTTCCACAGTCCTGCCGTTGTACCGACTCCGAACATCCGAACTCCGAATCCAACAGTACGAACGTACACCTTAAAAGATCCGGCTAGCGGAGTAACTGCTTGGCTCGTCGGAGTCGACGTCCACCGCAGTCGAAAGCTTCCGCCGAAAGACGTCAACACACGGGGAGGGGTCACGAACACGCTACACGGGGAGCTCGGAATATACAAGTCTCAACAACGAGCGTGCTATCCAGCTCCGCTCGGGCGTAGCGTTGCGTGTTGCCTTTTCGTTGCCTTGCGTTCGTGGCCGCATCACCGGAGCACGCCTGCAACCATCCAGGTGCATAACTCGGCGAGATCGGGAGCCTCCAACACCACGACTTACTCGGCCAACTTCTGCCATCCAAGAGCCCGGTGACCTTGTTGTGTGCGCCTCTGGCTTCTCGGCCAGCCTTTGACATTCTATGGGGGAAGGGATGTTCTGTGAGCCTGCTGCTTCCCGGCCGCTAGTATATGCCCCGCCTGCGGCGGGTGGTTGAACCAAGCAGCCTTTGACGTCAGCATATGGCCCACCACAGATGCACTCACCCATCTGTGGTGAGTCAGCCCCAGCTCGTATATGTACCCCGCTGGGGAATGAAGAAGGAGAGTCTCGTTTACCAGTTATGTTCGCCCGCTCGTGTCTTCGTGTCACCGCGAGACTCCACTAGCGCGGCTGTAACGTAACAACCTCTCGTCACCGCACATCCGGCCATGCCGTAGGTCCAACCCCAGCCTAGACGGTAACCCTTACCCTCATTACAGCCGTCCGGTCCCAACCAACCGAACCTAGCCTGGGTTCAACCCGATCGGTCTCTTTCAGACAATGATCAGGCTCTTCTGCCGTTATATAAACGAGGCTACTGAATCAGCTAACCTCCTCTGACTTTAACTTGTAACCAGACCTAGGGGTAGGCTACTTCCTGTTAGGCCACTCCCTGCCCTAGCTCCCCAGCCTCCTGCCACGTCGCAGTCCCAGGGCTAGAGCAAGACCGAGGCAAGTTTTGATTCAACATCTTTATAATAAAACTACAAGCGCCATCAACAACAGGGGAAATACACGGTGCTATTGGGGAACCCGATATACACAAGGCTACCTTAGGTACACCCTAGGTACATCGGACTACTGAGAGAGTGCCGTGGGAAACAACGTTAAAAACATTCTCAAAAGCCGGAGGGATCCGCTCGGACCAAAGCAATCCTGAAGGCGGTGGCTGTTATCACGGAATACCATCCACTCGCCAGAGGTACGTGTGACTGCTTATCGAAAACTAACAAGCGGACACATCTTAGCTCGCAGAGTTCCCCAGCTCAGGAGGAGGATTGCGAAGCACAATCTAGGCTTTCACTTCTATGTGGATGACACTCAGTTGTACGTTTGCTTTGATCCCTCCCAGCCTTCGAGCACCTCAAATTCTCTCAACTCACTAGCTGCATGCATTGATGACATCCGCACATGGATGGCAGCAAATTTTCTAAAACTTAACGATGATAAAACTAACTTACTAGTTATGGGCAAACCCAGTGTAATCCAGAGATTGGAAAGGATGACTCTCAAAATTGGCTCTGCCAGCATATCTCCTGTCGAATCAGCTCGGAATCTAGGTGTCATATTCCAAAGCGACCTCTCCTTAGACGACCATATCAGCTCCACAGTCATATCCGCCTATTTTCTGCTTCATAACATTGCTAAAATTCGGGCTTGTTTAGATAAAGATACCACGTCCAAGTTAGTTCCTGCATTCGTGACATCCCATCTCGACTTCTGCAACTCACTGCTAACTGGCCTACCAGCATGTGCGATCAGGCGATTGCAGCTGGTGCAAAACTCTGCAGCTAGGCTTGTCTGTCGTGAGCGTCGCAGTTGCCACATTACTCCACTTCTCGCCGACCTGCACTGGCTACCAGTCAAGCAACGGATTGACTTCAAGGTTTTGTCGCTCACTTTTAGGTCCCTTCATTCTATGGCTCCAGCCTATCTGTCAGATATACTACCCCATCAGGCCAAGCATCGTACCACCCGCTTCTCGGAGTCCAACAGTCTAGAAATACCTCATACAAACCTTAAATCCTTTGGAGACCGTGCATTTAGTTCATATGCTCCCAAAGCCTGGAACTCCCTCCCGACCTGCGTCAAAACATCCCCTGACCTGACCACATTTAAAAGGAACCTAAAAACACACCTATTTAGGACAGCATTTAGTGGGTCCCTGTGATTCGTCCTTGATGTGCTTATGCGTGCTGACACTGTGCATGCTGCCACTAACCACATTTGCATGCTGACCCTGTGCATGTCACCCCTAACCATATTATTCATCTCGTTTGTTTTTCAAGCATGATTTTACTTACCATTTCAATTGCATTTCACTTTACAGCAAATGTAAAGCGCCTAGAGAGAGATTGAGTTCTCTGAGGGCGCTTTATCAAGTGAATTATTATTATTATTATTATTAGGAGATGGTACGAACAGGCCACTACAGAGAAACGCAGAATATACACACCATAACAGCGAGCGTACTTAACATTCACAGCGTCCGGGCAGTGGGTCTTCGTGGCCTTCTTTGTGGTTGGCCTCATTGCCGGAGACTGCCTGCCATCCGTCATTGGGGATGTAAATACTGAGCGACGGGTACATCCCGCGCCGGATTGTACGCCTTAGCTCACGAGTTTCTTCTCAATGCTCGGATTTGTAATCAGTAATTTGTAACCGGATGGCGTAATTGCCATCCGGTCTCAAGTCAAAGAAGCAGGCTTGACCCAGGTGGCTGACTTCGAGCTGGTCTTTTCGCATTTCCAATACCCCTGGATGCAGCACTCTGCGTGGCTATAACTTTGTAATGTAATGTATCTCCATCTGTAACTCGGCAAAGTCACAAAGACTATGTGGGTGCTGCGCAGGAGAGTTTTGCACAGTGCGCTCGCAGCCTAAGCGGCTTTCGGTACGCAGTCGGTAGCCAACATCTTTATCTCGCGCAAAGAATTAAAGTGGGAAGCATAGCAGAGTCAGGAGAGCAGTTGAGGTAGTGACTTGCACGGAAGTAGCAGCTCAGGACCGCTGGAAAGGATGAACCATAGTCGGCAGCAGGAGAGTAGTTGTCGTTTCGTAAGAGTCGTGGAAGCGACTTCCAGAGCCTAAGACCTGCAGAGCTAAAGATTCTATAGCCAACTGTCTTCACGCAGAGGAATGGAACAGCTCATTTATTGTCCATACAGGACCTGAAGGCACAAGGAGGCTGCAACTTGTGCAGCAGTTCAGCTAGATATAAAAAAGCCAAGCCGTAGGGGGCCTAGTGGCTTAGTGTAAGAACTTTGATCTGTATTCGTTGATCAACCGGCTGCCATCCTAGCTCATTTAGCAAAGGAGACAGGTCGTCAAACCTCTGGGACTTGAAAGCTAGCCTTGCAGCCATATTCATAGCCAGTTGCAGTGGCCTGGTTGCTTTTTCCGGCAGCCCAGCTAAAACGAAAGAATAATCAATCCAAGACAGAACTGAGAGGGAGCAAGTTAAATTGTTTGCAGGCCACTGTGGAAGACAGCTTCTAATCTTGGATAATGATTGGACGTGACGGCTAGCTGCAGAAGCAGTCTTCTGAGTGAAGCTTTTAAAATAAAAGCAGATGTCGAAATCGACACCTAAATTTCGAGCACGCGGTGACGGTCGCACGTCACCCATTAGAAGGGCGAAGCATGCTAACTCAGCCACACGCATAGGGCGTTCTATGAGCAGCCATTGAGTTTTCTCGTCGTTTAGTTTCAAGAAATTTCCGACATCCAGGATCGAATTTCGGCAAGGCAAGCGTCCAGTTTATCAGTATCTGCAGCAGATTCCGACGATTTGAATGAAAAATACAGCTGAGTATCATCAGCATAAAAGTGATATCCTATTCCATGGACCTTAAGCACTTTCCCCAAAGTTGAGTATAAATGGAGAACAGCAAGGAACCGAGGACGGACCCTTAAGGGTATCCACCTGACCGGTCTCGTGGATGAGGGCTGACATTCACACCACACGGATTGAACACGATCAGACAAGTACGATTTGAACCACGTCAGTGCCTCGTCTGCCAGACCGATCGTTGTTCTCAATCGTTCAAGTAGGGCATCGTTATCATTGGTATATCGGAGGCAGGTGATAGATCTAGCAGAGTTAGGGCAGTGACATTTCCGTTATCGTTGCCGCACATAATGCCATATTTAACATGGAAGACAGCAGTTTCAGTGGAGTACTGCCTCCTGAACCCAGATTTAGTGCTACCCTTAAAGGCAAAAGTCGAGACACCACATTTAAGAGAGAATTCGGCATGTTGGAAAGCTGCCAGCGATCAAAACACGTGTATACCTGTGTCAGCTCCATTAAAATTAAAGCCTACTACTAGCCTACGTTGTGCTACGAGCTTGCATTAGAAAGAGGAGGGAGGGTTTTTTCAATTGTGAAAATAATAAGGAAAAGTAGAGATCCACAGGGTACTCCTTATTTAAGATGCTCTTCGGATGACTGTCACTCGTAAATGTGAATAGTATGGCTTCCGCTTGGACTTGACGTAAGCCATCCTTTCAGTACCAGTGATTCGCAGGCGAAATGACGGGAACTCAAGAACTCATAGTTGTTAGTATCAAATGCCACCAAACGATCCATAAAACAAGCAGAGAAACTATACTTAAGTATGCATTCTGAGAAATACAATGTAATTTACTGTATCTCCATCTGTAACTCTACAAAGCCATAAAGACTGTGTGGGTGATACGCTGGAGAGTTTTGTATAGCGCACTCACACTAAAGCGGCTTTCGGTACGCATTCGGTAGCCAACAGACTACATCTCACGAACAAAGAGAAAGTGGGAAGCATAGCAGTCAGGAGAGCAGTTGAGGTAGTGAGTAGCATAGAAGAGTAGCAGCTCAGGACCACTGAAAAGGATGAGTCATAGTCGGCAGCAGGAGAGTAGTTAGTCGTTGCATAAGAATTGTGGAAGCGAGTTCCACAGTCTAGGACCTGCAGAGCTAAAGCTTCTGTCACCACTGGTCTTTAAGCAGTGGAATAAAACAGCTAATTTTTTGTCCGTACATAACCTGAATGCACGAAGAGTCTGCAACTGGTGTAGCAGCAGTTCACCTAGGTATGGAGGAGCCATGCTGTGGCCGGCCTTGTGGGTCAGTGTAAGAACTTTGCTCTGTATCCTTTGCTCAACCGGCAAGCATCCTAGCTTTTTCAGTAAAGGAGACACGTGCTCAAACCGCTGGGACTTGAAGACTAGCCTTGCAGCCATATTCATTGTCAGCTGTAGTGGCCTAGTTACTTTCTTTGGTGGTCCAGTCAAAAGGGAATTACAATAATCAAGCCGAGAGGAGCTAGTTACAGTTTTTGCAAGCCATTATGGAAGACAGCTCCTAATCTTAGATAGGGACAGGACGTGATGGCAAGCTGTAGAAGCAGTCTTCTGAATGAAGTTTTTACAATTTAGGCAGCTGTCGAAAACGACACCTAAATTTCGAGCACGTGGTGATGGTCGCATGACAGCATCCCCTATTAGAAGAGCAAACAAAGCCTTTTAATCCAGCCATACGCTTAGGGTGTCTTATGAGCAGCAGTTCGTTTTTATCATCATTCAGTTGCAAGAAGTTACCCGAAATCCAGGATCTAATGTCGGCAAGGCAAGTTGAAAGTACAAGCCAAACAAGCTTTTCACGTATTTGTGGCATCGAGTCTAGATCGTTACAATTCCATTTATTCGGAGCTCCTGGCCTGGCAGGTGCCCTCAGTTGTTTGCAGCTGGTGCAAACTCAGCAGCTCGGCTGGTCTGTCGTCAAAGGCGTAGCAGTCACATCGCAGCACTGCTGTCCGAGCTTCTCTAGCTCCCTATCAAGTATGGAATTAGTTTCAAGATCCTCAGTCTGGCTTACACGTCAATCACGTGCACCTGCCTACCTATCCGAACTCTTTGCTCCTTCAGTACGCTATTGCACCATCCGATGCGTTTACTGCCTGCGACGATCTTGCATCAATCATTTCAGTCTCAGCTAAAGAAGAATCTGTTTTCGCATAAATGACATTCTCAATCTGTAAGCGATATGGTCGTCATATAACAACACATGATGCCATGCCGTGCTTATTTTAATGGAAATTGCCTAGCAGTACCAGAAGTGACACACTACTTGCCAGTGCCCGGCAGCAACAGTGACTCCGAGTTGTGTAACAATCAGCCAGCCGATCAAAATAATGAATGGCCATACACGCATCGAAGGAAGGCGAGGTACCGTCAGGCCGAGGCCGGTTCATGCGCAGGGGCATCAATGGACTCGGCAGAGACGTCGGGATCCAGAGCTGAGTCCTCTGCCGATGCCTCACTGCTCTCACCACCTGCTGCAGCTGAGAACAGAAAGTCCCACAGAGTGACCCGATTTACTCTTTCCAGCTCAGCATCCCCATTGTAGCGGCGACGGGGCGCCAAGAAGACAGCCGGCGCTTCCCGGCCGTCCGGATACGCATGCAGGTAGAAGCAGCTGGTGCTGAACGGGCACTGGCCGGCACCTCGGGCAAAGTAGCGGCAGTGCTGCCTCCTGCAAAGAAACTGCGACTTGCAAAACTTGCAAGCACGATCGCAAGACATCTATTGCCACGCACTCACCCTACCATCACGTGTACGCACACATGCAAGCTTCTGCGAGGCCGTCCTGATAAGTTGAATAAGTCCCGATTATGCCATCAGATGCCAGATAAGTCCCGATTATGCCACTGGATGCTAGAGTCTCTCCTGATGCCGACTATGGCTCATCCTTTTCAGTGGTCCTAAGCTGCTACGTCTATGCTACTCACTACCTCAACTGCTCTCCTGACTCTGCTATGCTTCCCACTTTCTTTATGTTGCGTGAGACGAAGTCTGTTGGCTACCGAATGCGTACCGAAGCCGCTGAGGCTGTGAGTGCGCTATACAAAACTCTCCTGCGTAACGCCCACCTGGTCTTTATGACTTTGTGGATTTACAGACGGAGACACATTACATTACTACATTACATAGTCTCGATTATGCCACGTGGGAAATGGAAACAAATAACATCTGAACAGACGGCTGCCAGCAGTACATCACAACCAATATAGCCTTAAGAGGGGCACGGCGACGCTGACCACGATCCCAAATTAAGGCTGCCAATATCGAGGTTCAGCTCTATTACTGTAGACGAGATCCACAGTTCTTACCTGCAGCAGGACTGCTTCGTCCGACTCTACGTGCATCGGATGGCATGCACCCAGCCAAACAATGGGCATGGGCACCCAATTGAGGACTCTGGCCTACTGCTTTCGGTGCTTCCTCTTCCTTTGTGCAGCCGTAATAATAATAATGATAACGCACTTGATAAAGTGCCCTCACAGAACTTAATCTCTTTCTAGGCGCTTCACATTTGCTGACCGTGGCCCTAACAAGTGCCTCAACCATGGGGGTTCAACATCTGGAAAGTAATTGGTAAGGACTGCAAACTTCTCTCGAGTATCAAGGTGGCGATGGCTTTTCCACAACATGATGGTATGGAAAGCCGGGAATTCTCTGAATAAACAGGCGCGCACATTGTTACAAGATAGCACGGTTTCAAGGAGCAGACGGTCAAAGAGATGGCTAACAATCAAGCTTCATCGGAAGAGTCAGTTGATACTCTTCGACTTCTAATGATGCAGGGGCTGGCTTGCAGGGGCCACGATGAGTCAAAGAGTCACTTAAACCCGGAAACTTCCTCGAACCTATGTGCCACCCAGGACGTCACGTTCGAGAAGTATCCACAAACTCCACGATGAAAAGCGCAAACATTAAGCATGAAAGTCAACCGACTGACCCATCACAGTCATCCATTCTATTCGAGGGTGGATTCAAAATAGAGCACAATAGTTTTGTCTCCAGTTAGGAACGATCCCGAACACTCAACATTACCGGTCCTGCGCTCAACCGATTCAGCTATCGAGAGTACATACCGTTCGAAGCTCAAAGCGAGAGCTTGAAGCCTCGGTTTTAAATTTTCATTTAGGTGCTCCGACTCAATCGTGATTGACTGTGTGACAGGCGCTTGTATGCTTGTAATTGCAAATTTGGTGCCAAGCTGCAACGACTACACCTGCTGTAGTCATTGACCGAAGAGCCATCCACTGCACGACTTACGAGGGTACAGGAAAGAAGTAGAAAACCCGTGCCTTGCTGTCACCATGGCGTACTTACAACCTAATACTCCAAACCAGAGGAGAGTCGGACCAATATAGGCCCGATTAGGGAGAAAAGTCGGTAGTGCAAACGCAGCTTTAAGTGGCTTGATAGTTTTTTTCATGATCCTCAGTTTAGGGTCGTGATTGCCCAAGAGTTAAGGTACTCCCTCTTCACGACCGAGGTCGTGGATTCGAATCCTGCGGTGGGCGATCCCTTATTGACAACTGCAAGCTGCTGCAATAGCCATTAAGGCTCTCCTGACACTACAAAAACGAGGCTGTTAAATCAGCTGATATTTTTTAAAGAATCTTTTGATTATTATAGATTCCCATACGGTCGGATATAGGCTGGCCCTGATTTCCATGGCTGTCAGAGAGGGTCAACATGAAAACTATAACTAACTCACAAGATTGCGCCAATGCTGCAATTAATGCCTGCAAGAATTTGCCGTTATTCCATCGGTTCTCGTCATGCGAATGGGATCTACAGGAGATAAAGCTGGTTGGCCCACTGGTTATGGTGCTCACCCCACCAAGGTGAAGGTGAATATATTTGCCTCCCACAGTGGCTTGTAAAAAATTTAACTATCTCTTTAGTTCTGTCTCGGCTTGATTATTGTAATTCCCTTTTGGCTGGGCTGCCAAAGAAAGCTATTATGCCACTACAGCTGACAATGAATATGGCTGCAAGGCTAGTCTTCAAGTCCCAGCGGTTTGAGCACGTGTCTCCTTTACTGAAAAAGCTAGGATGGTTGCCGGTTGAGCAAAGGATACAGAGCCAAGTTCTTACACTGACCCACAAGGCCCGCCACGGCTTGGCTCCTTCGTACCTAGCTGAACTGCTGCATCAGTTTCAGCCTGTTCGCGCCCTCAGGTCCTGTGTGGACAATAAATTAGCTGTCCCATTCCTCCGACAGAAGCTTTAGCTCTGCAGGTCCTAGACTGTGGAACTCGCATTCACAATTCTTACACAACGACAACTACTCTCCTACTGGCGACTATGACACATCCTTATCAGCGGTCCTGAGCTGCTAATTCCATGCTGCTCACTACCTCAACTGCTCTCCTGACTCTGCTATGCTTCCCACTTTCTCTTTGTTGCGTGAGACGAAGTCTGTTGGGTACCGAATGCGTACCGAAAGCCACTTGGGCTGTGAGTGCGCTATACAAAACTCTCCTGCGTAACGCCCACATGGTCTTTATGACTTTGTGGAGCTACTGACATTACATTACATTACGTTTGATGGCCAAGGTCATGGGTTCGAGCCCCGAGGCAAATGTGAAGCGCCTGAATATAGATTAAGTTCTCTTAGGGTGCTATATAAATGAATATTTTTTCCATTAAGGTTTGTGGAGGACATTAATCTTCACCCATGCAAATTCCCCCTTCAGCGGCAAATGCAAGTGAAGCAGTAATTCGTGAATGCATACCACTGGGCCCGGGCATACATAAACAAACACCTCAAATGCATTTAATGAAACAAAACTTTTGCATAGGATCGCACCTTGGATACAGACCGGTTCTGCAGCCCGAGGCAGTTAAGTAACTATGGATCAAGCCTTGCTGAAGCAGTGCCTGCCAATCTTTGGGCGCCGGGATTACTAAGGCAAAGTGAGGCGGCTAACCTGCCAGCAAGTGCATTTAAGCAAACTTGCCTGCAAGCTCTGCACACAGGCGAACCACCGGCATGTCACTTTCATGCATTCCGTCATAGGTAAGCGATGGCCAGTCTCTCTCCAGAGTGGCTCGGACGTCAACTCACTAAGTCAAGGCACTTACCTGAGCGCCTCCTTGTAGGAGGCGATCAGCTTGTCTTTCTCATCCTGCGTCTCGACCCAGAACTCGCTGGGGACAACGTAGTGAGACACGACTCGACACGTCGGGCAGCTCCTGCAGCGGTGGCAGAAATGCAATGCACGAGAGTGTTGCACACGAGTGTGGAGCCGATGCACAGAGCCTGAAGATGAGGAGGAAAAATCAAACGAACGGTGGAACGAACGCCGGGTGAACGTTGTGAGGTGGCGCCTTCCAGCCCGCGACTGGCTACTCCAAGGCAAATGCTCTACGTGCGTGGACGTCTCCGTGAATGAACAGAGGAATGAGCAGCTGAGGAGAGAAGACAGGTCAGACTCCGCCAGACTAAAGCGTAGGTCGACTAATTCATCCTGCTTCATCCTGCCAGCAGACGAGCCTTAGCAGATATCACTCACCTCGAATAAGCAACTGCTCGATGGGCAGGACCCGATCGGCTCGATCAAGCTCGAGCATCAAGGCATGCTGCACTGGACATGATGATCAATTGCAAGGAGGTGCTTGCGGAAACCACTAGCAGCAGGTGCCCAGCCCGTTGCTTGACTGCTAGCTGCCCCAAAAGCAGGACCAAGTTGGCAAGGACTGCTACCCTTCGCCCAGCCACAAGGAGCCACCATAGCTATCGAGCCCAGGCTGCTGTGTGCCCACACGACCACGTGCAAGCGACGCACATAAGCTTGCAGGCAGACATGCACTCACAGAGGCATACATGCGACATGCATACACACAGGCATAGCACTCGAGAGAAGGGTGCTCGCCTGCTGAGTGTTCTGGACCAAACGTGCTGCTAAACAGAGCCAGAACCCACTATTTAAGCAAGGCTAAAGTAATCCCCGAATGACAAAGCAAGCCAGCAGTCGATCGAGGGTCTGCAGACAGCCAAGCCGACAAGTCAGGCGGCCAGCCATCTGTTCGAGCAAAGGGTGTAGGGGGGCAAGTGCCTGCCATCATCTTTTCGCCCTCTGCCGTCGTCGAGCGAAGGAAGTGCGGCTAAGCTGCTGCTGCCAGGGCGGTCTGCGCCATCGAAAGCGGCGGCGGCGCCAGCTCACCTGACCGCCTCCACGTCCAGCCTGGCATCCTCGCCGAGGCGCCACTGGCGTATGCACGCCAGGCAGAAGACGTGCGTGCACGAGCTGAGTATGCCGAAGCGTCGGTCGCTCGGTCTGTCCTTATCTAGCACTGTCTCCATGCAGACGGAGCACTGCTTTTCGGCACTACGCTGGGCAGCGAACGCCCGCTCCATCGCCTGCTCGTGAGCGGCCAGGCACACCTGCATGGTGACGGGCGGGGCGGCCCATACAGCAGCCAGCAGACAAAAGCACGTGCACATAATGCTGCAGCGGTGGCGGCAGGCAGCGGGCAAGCAGAGAAACGTGCGCGAGCCGAGAGTGAGATGCACCCAACGACACGAGGCGACTGAGGTGCCAGATATTCTAGACACCCAGAGTCATAGGTCAACGAGTGAGCGAGTTCTCATGGCAGTGCAACAAGTCCACCCATGCAAGGCCTTGCGCAGTGCTTGAGCTTCGATGCCGCACGATGAACAGAACGAAGCCCAAAGCTGGAGCACTTGACGTCACGAAGAGGCAAACATACGAGGCCCTGTATGTTTGCTGCGGTCAATGGGCATTAGCAACCGTTTGATTTGGGCCCAGCTCTCTCCTCGCCCCCTTTTAAATCGTCTTCCTTTGCCGAAGGAGAAGCTCGAGGTGCATACTTCACACTGTAACTCACTCTGTAATCTCACTTCCACTAACCACATCTACATCCTTGATGACATTGCGAACGTTACCATCTAACATTTGGCCATGCATTCTTTACAGCATCTGTAAAGTGTGCAGAGAAAGAAATTCAGTTCTCAGAGGGTGCTATACAAATGTATTCTTCTTCTTCTTCTTCTCATTACTCTCACTCAACTCTCTGCTCTTCCTTTAACCTTTCACTATCTATCTAAATAACCACCGTCAAGTCAATCTCGACTGACCTCATCCACAAGCTTACCTATCGATTTAGGCAAATCTACCAGACCCGTGGACCCCACGCCGATGATGTCCTGCTCCTAAGATGCGTACAGTAGCTGCTGCCCAACATAGCTAACACGGCATGCAAGTGTGCATAGGACCTCCACAGGTAACTCGGCAAAGCCACAAAGACTAAGTGAGTGCAACACTACAGAGCTTCCTGCCTCAATGCCTCGGCGGCTTTTTCGGGATGAGCGCCCCAAGCCAACCGACCCCATTTGTTCCATTCGACCGGCTTAACTCCCTTACACCCTGCTCCGTCGACATTCACACTTTGATGGCCACTAAAACCCAGAAAAGACGATAAGAGCAATACGAGCCGGGCATGCCTAGTGTCACCCTCAAGTTAAAAAAATCCTAACACCAAGATTGATTCAATTGCGGGCAAAGCATCACTGCAGTGATGCTTTGCTTGCAACCTAGGCTTCCAGTTTTAAAACGACTCACTGAATGAGCAAAGTACCCCACTCTGAAAGTAATTTGGCCTTTCAGCTAAGGAGCATTTGCAAAAATCATGGCCTACTACGGTACGATAAAAAGACTAGCTGATTCAACAGCCTCATTTAGATAGCCGCAGAAGAGCCGGAAGTGGCTATCACCACTGTAGAGGGCAATAAAGGATCGCCGACTGCAGAACCTACACCCTGCAAGACCAGGTCGTGAAGAGAGAGCCCCTTACTTTCTGGACTCTAGCTCATGCGTTTTAGACATCTTGCCAACACTACTACAATTCCCCTTATTCGGGACTCCTGGCCAGTGCCATTTATCGGCTGCAACTAGTGCAAAACTCAGCTTCTTGTTGTTTGGTCGTTAATGCCTTGTACGTTTTCAGTTCGTTTTCCAAACGACTGATTTTGTGATGTCATTCAGAAGCTAATTCACAGGCTTTAAATACACAGGAGCTGAAGTTTGGACTCCAAAGGATTTGCGATTGGTCTCAGGAACGGCTGCCTGAGTTAGAGGAACAGCAGGTACAAGGGATAGCCTGAGCATGAAGTAATACAATAATAATAAAAACAATAGTTTAAAGAGAACTTAGCCACTGTCTAGGAGCTTTACAACTCGATGCAAGAAAATTTGTACTCAAGGGTTAAAGGCATGCAAAGCATCGAGCACGCAAACGTAAACATTAGGACAGTTACAGCTACCAGTTCGTAATGCCTCCGGCTCGTAACACACAATGAATCAAACCCAGGTACGCACGCAAAGCATATCGGAACAAAAATGTCAAGTTCACAAGGACGAATTAAAAGCTGACCGGAGCAGATGCATATTTAGCTGAGACTTAAAGGAAGCAAGGCCATTACAGGCAGTGAACGTAGCTAGAAGCAAGTTCCAAGTTCTTTTGGTTCACACGAGCTATAGTGGAAGTTGCAACGTTTGCAACAAACTAAGCTATCGGCCGAGTTCTGCATCAAATTGTTAGCACCTGATTGCAGCTGTATGAAGATAAACAAGAGGTAGCTACAGAAGTGATGACTGGATATTACAAATGTATAAGCTAACCTGGGCTGTGCTACTTTTACTTGCGCATACCCTCATGATTACAAGAGTAGATTAGTAGGTATACCTGACTGCAGAGCTGATTTAGTTATACGGTAAGAGGTCAGTTTGGAACAGGTCGCACTGATTCCGTACAGAGCCTACAGCAGAGACATTAGCCGAGCACATTTTGGCAACAAAGCTTTTCAGTTCCTCGGTGACACTAGCTTTGCCTATAACTAGTGGGTTGACTGTATCGTCGTTCAACACAAGAAAGATGGCTTCCATCCAGATGCAAACGTAGGCCATACAAGCTGCAAGGGAGTTAAAAAGAGTCTGACCTGCTGCAAGACTGGGATCAAGGCACAGGTACAGATCAAAGCAAGCGATCAAAGCACAGATACAGATAAGACTAATCTGTGTAGGAATCAAAGTCAATACCAGCGATGTAGGTACGGCAATAGCATGTGCTATGGTATCCTTTTGAGTTGACCTGATGTCACCGAGATATGTCAGGGAAGCAGCCAAACGACTGACCAATCTGTGGCAGTCGAGAATATATAGTGAGGCTGCTTTTCTTGGGCCACTAAGCTGCTGCAGTTGGTGATGAATACAGCATCCAACTTTGTCTTTATTCCGAGAAACTCAATCCCATACAATTGATTAATCGTTCTTTCACTTAAAGGATGCAGGTAAGCAGAAGCTTTTGGTCTTCTTGAGTCCTCGACGGCAAGATTCAAATAAACACAATTCTTCAGCAATGAATGAAATCGTCCCAGTTGCCGACTGCGGCACATCCTTTACAGCAGTCCTGCATTGCTACCACCACATTACACATTTCCTCGACTGTCCTCCTGCATAGCTATGCTTTCAGCTTCCTCTTCGTTACGCGAGATGGAGTAAGCTGAATGCGCAAAGAAAGCTGCCTAAGTGCGCTGCAGAAAATAATCCTCAGGCATCAGGCTAGCTGAGTCTTTATGGCTTTGCAGATTTAGCGAGTAAGATGTGCACATAGACTGATGAGTGAGATGAACAGATGCACACTTTGATCTTTGTTGTTAGCTCTTAGCATCGCTGTGAAAGTGAAATCACAAAGTGCGAGATTGCTCACAAGCTAGCTGGGAACGTGAGCTTGGTTTAAACGGTCTCGAAACAGCTGAATGCAGCATGGGTGAATGCAGCCTGCTGCATGGGTAACATGGTAACTGAATAACACGGAGGGGCAGAGTGCAGGGTGTAAATGTAAATCATCTTCAAGAGAAAGAATCGCGCTGCTAACTTATTGTCCACTGAGGACCCAGAGGCACGACGAGCATAAAACTGGTTCAACGACTCAGCTAGGAAAGAAGGAGCCAAGCCGTGGCCTCGGCCTGGTAGGCCTGCATGGACATTTCAGTCTGCATCTGATGATCGACCGGGCGCCATTTCAGATCCGATAGCACAGGGGACACATGGCTGAACTTCTGCGATTTTCTTTTTACTAAACCTGCAGCCACATTCATCACCAGCTGAAGAGGCTTGATGCTTTATTCGGTAGCCCAGCCAAAACCGACTCTCAGCATTCCAGCCTAGACAGAACCAGGGAGCTAGTAAGCCATTTTGCCAGGCAATGCAGCAGGCCGTCCCTAATCTCAGACAGGGGCCGAATGCGCCAACAAGCAGTGGAGGCTGACTTCTCAAAGAATACTTTTTAAACGTCAAGCGCATATCAAAGAGGACACCGAAACTATAAGCACGCGACGACAGTCTCGCAATACAGCAAACAAAGAGGCTGGAAAGGGCGAAGACTCAACCACCTCCCCCCCCCCCCCCCCCCCCCCCCCCGCTTGCAATCAAAACGCTGCTTGATGAGCCAGACTGGCACAATAGGTAAGGCATTTCGCGACTTCGGTCCCGAGGTCGTGGGTTCGAATCCTGTGGTGGGCGATTCTTTATCACTACTGCAAGCAGTAGTGATAGCCTTGAAGGCTCTTCTGTCATTATACAAAAGAGGCTGTTAAATCAGCTGGTATTTATTCATGCCGGTACACAGCTACATGCAGAGGCACGGAGACCAAGGGGAGAGCGGCAACAACAGCTGGAAGCCCCTGGAAGCAGACAGTCTATCCTAGCCCTCCTTCCGGTGGTGCGGCCTATCGCCCACCCAGTGGTGCCCTAGATCATGCGGACTGACTGGTATAGCAGAACACACCTTGGGGGTGGTGGTGTGTGGGGTAGCATCGTGGGAGCACATCCTGCTTAATGTAATAGCAGCGCTAATGGACACTGGGCGAAGACTCCCTCAAGAGAGTTGAGCTTGATCGCTTGATGTCTACAATCGGCTCCTTTTCATCCAATATACCAAGTTCCTGGAGAGCACTGTCTAGCTCTTTCGCTATGAAAATTCTTTATTACACTAGTATCTATTATCATAACCACTCCTTTTTGAAGCCTTAACTAGTTAGAATGAGCTCTCAAAGGCAGCTGCTTTTGACACAGCATGCTGGTGCACCAATAAAACAGGAGTGGGGAAGGAGTAGTAAAGATCGCAGCAGCATTACACTGGGGGGGGGAGAGGACATGCTGCACCACAGTAACCAATGATGATTATCAGCAGTCGACAGAGAGTAAAACAGGCTTGACCGAACTCGAGGAGCTCGGAGTTCCAGCTCAGCACAGTCTGCCAGAACGCATCACTTCCGACGGTGCAACCAAAACTGCTGCCCCCTGCATTATGCCATCTAGCTTGAGGGCTTCAACCTCGTCAGCCTCGCTCTCGGTGGCTGCCTGCTGCGCTCTAGTACCTCGTGGTGCGCTTGGCGCTGAAACTCGTCGTCCGGATGCAGAACTGCGAGGTTGCACATGTCGCACACGAGACCGTGCGTGTAGCCGCACGACTCGGGGTCCTCACAGTGTCCAGTCTCAGCTAGAGGGCAAAGGTCAAACTTCTTCTCGTCCCCATCGCTGCGGCCCTGCACTTCCTGCGTAGCCCGCCTGGCTGCATCTGAGTAGGACAGATAGCCTGCAACAAAGCAGCCATACAATGGAAGCCTTACTGAGAGCGTGGGCGAGAGAGAAAGAGGAGAGAGAGAGAAAGAGGAGAGAGAGAGAAAGAGGAGAGAGAGAGAGAGAAAGAGGAGAGAGAGAGAGAGAAAGAGGAGAGAGAGAGAGAGCAGCACGGAGCGACCGTGAACCCGAGGCACCGCATCGCCAGAGCTCTCTCTGCATTGCTGCCCTGCGACTGCCGAGCTACATGCTTACGCGTCTGCAAGCGAAAGCAAAGACAGGGACAGCTCGTGACCATCATTGAAGAGTGTAGGACAAAGTCACATTCCACATCTGTCAAGGATGACCAGTCGATCTCTAGCTAGACCGCAAGAAGCTAACGTCACAGAATGTTGCTGAGCCTCACATCCTATACTGTCGCAGACGCATAGGTGTGTGTGTGTGTGTGTGTATGTGTAAGACACGTGCTAGCACACGCAAAGGAAAGCCTGCACGCAAACAGATATGAGTATTAGCCCACCGATTTTGCCGCATAGACGTGCAGGCACGCATTTTTAACGGCTTGTTTCGTAGCTAATGTCGTTGAAGTGAGTCTTTCCACAAAGCCATCAAGGCTCAGCGACTGCAAAGCAGACACTTAAACACAAAGCCCGAGTGTGTGGCCTTCGGTGCCCACATGGCGGTAGCCACCACTCACTTAACACTGAAAAGTGACAAGCACAGCTGAGTCGGGTGGATGGAAGAAGATGTGAGTTGCATAGAAAATGCTGCCACGGTGACCTGCAAGGATATGCCAAAGTGGGCAGCAGGAGCGTAGGTATAGTAGCTATACAAGAAATGTGGAGATGAGACTCTCAGTCAAAGACACTAAGAGTGAACCTTTCTGTCACCAACATTGCTAAGAGTAAATGTCGAGAAGATACTGAGAAGATTCGTCCAACAATCGAATACAATTTTTTGGGTACCTTTCAAAAGACAAAGATGACAGAAACAAGATCTTAACGTTCGACGATTTCCACAAAAAAGAGAGCATTAAAAAAAGATTAGATCAACCATGTCTAAACCACAAGTAAAGCAGAAGCAGTATATCAACAAATACCACTTTTACCAATCTCTGCATCACATACGACTTGCATCCCAACTTGTTGAACCTTGGTATATCTAGGCACGTTTACGCAGCTGTCGAGGCACGCGCTTCTGACACTTAAAAACAGCTTTATTTACACTAAGAATATAATAATAATAATGCACTTGATAAAGCGCCCTCAGAGAACTTAATCTCTTTCTAGGCGCTTTACATTTTCTCCAAAGGGAAATGCAATCGAATGGTAAGTAAAATCATGCTTGAAAAGCCAACAAAATGAATAATATGGTTAGGGGTGACATGCACAGGGTCAGCATGCAAATGTGGTTAGTGGCAGCATGCACAGTGTAGACCCACTAAATGCTGTCCTAAATAGGTGTGTTTTTAAGTTCCTTTTAAATGTGGTCAGGTCAGGAAATGCTCAGACGCAGGTCGGGAGGGAGTTCCAGGCTTTGGGAGCATACGAACTAAATGCACGGTCTCCAAAGGATTTAAGGTTTGTACGAGGTATTTGTAGACTGTTGGATTCCGAAAAGCGGGTGGTACGATGCTTGGCCTGATGGGGTAGTATATCTGAGAGATAGGCTGGAGCCATAGAAGGAAGGGACCTAAAAGTGAGCGACAAAACCTTGAAGTCAATCCGTACACTGAAGCTGCTGTATGCTTTGTAAATCCCACAACTTGCTTAATACTGCACGGATCAACACGAGATTTCTCGCATGAGTTCAGCTCTGCCTACACCCCATTACAGGAGTTCCTTCCTGATATCGGTTCGATAACTTTTGCTATGCATGTCCACGATAGTACGAATGAAATTCAAGGACGTTTGATGACGTGTATAGCAAACCTTATTCAACGAAAATCGTCAGACGGTCGACAGAGAGGACTCGTCAATCGTGGAAGTACATTAGTACTTTGCCCTCGTTTTTGTTTCAGCAACCCACGAGCAGAATGCGCACCAGGTAATCAAGCTGCCACCGCATGGTCAGAGACCGGCTTATTCAGCTCACTCAGCGCACGTCGCATCTGGCTAGACAAGCGAGCGAGCGATGGGCCGGAGCATCACACACGGCACCATCGGCCAGTTGGTCTGCTTTGGGACGGCTCCCCCTTCTCCCCTCCCCGGGTTTTTTTCGGCGGTGGCTCTCGCACCTGCGTCGGCCGAGGCTTTTCCCAGGGCGGCTTTTTCCGGGCTCGAAGGCTGCTGCTGCTGCTCCTCCTGCCGCCACGCCGCGCGCTCAGCGACCCCTGCGCTGCTGACCACGGCGGCACTGTAGTCCTTGCCCTTGTGAAGCGGCGTGAGCTTCCTCGCGACATCCGTCTTGACGCCTGACGACGAGGCGGTAGCACCGGCGGCGGCGGCCGCAGCTGCTGCGCCGCCGCGCGGGGGAGCCGGCGCTCGCTGAGGCCCTTTCGGTTTCACGTGATCGTACCTGCGCGAGCGACCGTAGCGTAGCGGGCGAGCGGGGCGAGAGCGGGCGGGGCGCGTGCGCGCGCGCGCAGCCAAGCGGCGCCGCTCACCGACACGACGAGCCGTAGGAGCAGCTGCCCAGCTGATAATACTTGCACACCGTGGACGGCCGAGCGCCGCCGCCAAGGTCGTGCGAGTATCGGCAGCCGCTGCCGTGCCTGCACACGCCGTTGACGAAGTAGCTGCGACGAGACGCGGAAGAGTCGCAAGGCTGACGCAGACGCGGTCGCCTCGCGGCACCCGGAACCGCCGCCGCCGCTCGGAACTGCCCGCCGCCACCGCCGCGGATCATAAGCGCGTCTCCTCGTCTTCGCGCTTCCGGGGAAGAGCGGTCACCGGCGGCGGGTATGTTTCTTTCGCGCACGTCGGCCGAGGCTCGCGTCAGCCTACGCCGCGAAACCGCGGCGGCGGCGTTGAACTCACCTGCAGAGCGTTTTGCTTCCGCCGGGTGCAGCCGACATTCTAAAGGGCGCGGGCGCACGGCAGCTGCTGCTAGTGACTATAAATGAGCTTTCCCAGAGGCGGTAGCCGCAAAAGCAGGCAGTCGGTCGAGGCTCGCCTAGTGTAGAAAATCAGCAGCACCCGAATGCCTGGACCAGTTGCTATTGCATGCCGTGCGGTAATCGGTCGGTAAATGGGCTCGCCAAAACGTCAGCCGTCTCCGTGTTCCGGCTTCGCTTTCGTCGTGTGAGCCGTAATTCGACGGCCGCTCTTAACCCCCAAGCAAGCCCGTGAAAGTCAGCTCAAGTGCGAACTAATACCGTCTTCCTAACGTAGAGCTCAAATAGGGGTGTCGTAATCCAGGATGAGGGTTAGAAAAGCGAGAGCAAACTCGCGGCCTCCATCTCAGGTTGTTCGCAGTTGCCCGTCGCGCATGAGGTCATCTAATGTGAATAGTAATGATAATAATGATAATTATTCTTATACGTTTATTAATCAGTCTAAAAGCTCAAAATCTCTTTATAATCACTGTATCCATGTTGGAAAGGAAATATACCAACTGTTTTAATAATAATAATAATATTGCACTTGATAAAGCGCCCTCAGAGAACTTAATCTCTTTCTAGGCGCTTTACATTTGCTGCAAAGTGATGTGCAATAGAATAGTAAGTAAAATCATGCTTGAAAAACAAACAAAATGAATAATATGGTTAGAGGTGGCATGCACACGGTCAGCATGCAAATGTGGTTAGTGGCAGTATGCACAGTGTCAGCACGCATAAGCACATCAAGGACGAATCACAGGGACCCACTAAATGCTGTCCTAAATATGTGTGTTTTTAAGTTCTTTTTAAATGTGGTCAAGTCAGGGGATGTTCTGAATCAAGTCGGGAGGGAGTTCCAGGCTTTG
The DNA here is from genome assembly GCA_009760855.2 of Cristatella mucedo. NCBI lineage: Eukaryota > Metazoa > Bryozoa > Phylactolaemata > Cristatellidae > Cristatella > Cristatella mucedo. The sequence goes on from WPIO01000043.1 coordinate 3,137,365, forward strand.
GGAGCATACGAACTAAATGCACGGTCTCCAAAGGATTTGAGGTTTGTACGAGGTATTGGTAGACTGTTGGATTCCGAAAAGCGGGTGGTACGATGCTTTGCCTGATGGGGGAGTAGATATGAGAGATAGACTGGAGCCAAAGAATGAAGTGACCTAAAAGTGAGCGACAAAACCTTGAAGTCAATCCGTTGCTTGACTGGTAGCCAGTGCATCGGCAAGAAGTGGTGTAATGTGGCAACTGCGATGCTCACGACAGACAAGCCTAGCTGCAGAGTTTTGCACCAGCTGCAATCGTCTGATCGCACATGCCGATAGGCCAGTAAGCAGTGAGTTGCAGAAGTCGAGATGGGATGTCACGAATGCATGGACCAACTTGGCCGAGGTATCCTTATCTAAACAAGCCCGAATTTTTGCAATGTTATGTAGCTGAAAGTAGGCAGATTTGACTGTGGAGCTGATGTGGTCGTCTATGTGGTTAATGATAACGTGCATGGCCGGATCTTAACCAGCCGGGTAGTCGAGCTTCTTTTGCAGCGTATGTAAAGTGCATCGCACGAGATTAGGTTCACTGAGGCACTATGAAAATGTAGTGTTCTTTTTATTGTTATTAAGGTGCCAGAATACAACGGCCCAGGTCGTGATTTCGAGCGCTGCATCAGTTAATTTTTTATTGTAATCTGCAAGTGAATGGCTGCAAAGCCTCCATGAGAGACTTTGTAGTGCGGTCGCGTTCTTGTCGTTTCGCTGTGGAATTTCTGAGAAAAAGAAACGTTTCACTATGAATTTCGCTGTGTATTGCCCGCTATAGATGTTACGGTCGTCGTCTTCAGCTTTTACGTCTATCGACGACGCAGAAGCAAGTGTGGTGCCGAGCTGGGCGCCCCCTGCACGCTCAGCGTTTGAGCTGTTGATGCAGGCCATAACGGCTGTTGAACGCCCGTAACTCCCCGGTGCTGTCAATAAGACTTTTCTGCCTAAAGGATAAGGACTTATTGTGTCGAGGTATGGGTGCTCTCCGTTGCAGTATCTTTTTTCCACTGAGGGCGTGTGTGGGTGCATTGGAGCTGCACCCATCCAGAACTCACTAGCTAGCCGTGTGGTTCGAGCTTGGTGCCGTGTGGTCGAGCTTCAAACGCCCAAGTATTTGTAGCGCGTCGGCTTACACTAGCACCATTTCGAGCGTTGCGTTTGCGACCGGGCGTTGTGTCCGGACGTGGAAAACGCGCTCTGCGTTTGTGACAGCGTAAAGAGCTCAGCTTCAGCTAGAACGCATTAGCCAAAGACGGTACGCATCGACGGTTCGCACTCCATTGTGACGCCTCTAACGTGATTCTTTCATATATAAGGTGGCGTGCGTTTGAGGTCTTCTCATTTCGTGGTCAGATTGCCGATACATGGCGCGCTTTGGAGTATTGTCAGCTGTCGCTACTTTGGCTGCCCTCGCCGGCGTCGGATTTTATTTCTATAGGCGACATAGGAGTGAGTAATTTGCCGAGCTAAGCGATCGCTGCGCGCTGGGCTTTCAGAGTGCTTCACTCACGTGGCGTTTTGGCAGAATTATTGAGTGCCGTGGCGTCATTGCAAACGCTGATTGAATTGATTCGTCGTGTAGGTAAGAAGTCAACGCCAAATCTTCAAGTCGCAGAGCCGCCAGTATCGGCTAATCTCAGGCAGTTTGGGGCAGATTCGCCCCGCGGAATCGAGCTGAACGAGCGGCCTCAATTCAGCATGATGGCGCCGGAGCGCGGAGCGTCAAATTCAGCGTCGCTCTGAGCTGCTCCGCGACGCTCCGCCGCCAAACTTCCGCCGCAGCTGATCGCCCCAGCTGCGGCGGCGGCGATGGCGGCAGACGGCCGACCAGTGCATGATTGGCAGACCACCATCGATGCAGGCCCGGACGGGAGATTACGCCCACTCTGCGTTCGGGCTCGTGCAGCAGTCGGATCGTGCACTGACGGATCGCCGGAGCGGGAGCGTGCGTAGACGTACAAAAATATCTAGTTGTACTAATTTGTTTACCTTGTTGTCATTTCAAAAGAATCCTACTCTTTAATTCTGCTGAACTACTTCGAGTAGTCGATATGGAAGCACGCTTCTTTAGTTTTCAAATAAAACATTTGCCAGCACTGCGGTTTCATTATTTTGGAAACCGGGTCCTTATAATGTAAATAGCTTGCAGCTCACTAACGGGTAAGCTCTCCGATAATGACATTTTTTTGGCAGGGGAAGCACCAAATAAATAAACAAGTAGGAACATGAGATGTACACTAGGCATATTAAAAAAAAAGCTGAAACTCAAAGACGCTACCAGATTAGTTAATACTGTCAATTTGCATCTCTATTTTAGTAACCTGATCATTAAAATGTCTTTTCTGTTTTGCGAACTGCGGATAATGAGAAATAAGAAATGATTGAAATGAATAAAATGTCGGCAGATGATGTATCTGTGGATAGTTTTTGTATATTAATCGTCGGCGTCTACGCACTGTAATCTCTCACGTGAAATAGCGGTCAGAAAAGTTTGTGATTCGAAACAGTACAGAGTTTTTCATGATGCTAATCGTAATGCTTTCAGTCATTGTAGGTCTTAATTGTTATTGAAAAACTGTCAGATATGTCGTTCGAGCTGACGTGTTTCACGATAGATCGGCTTCTACGTTACTTTTAATTGCATCAATGCGGACGGTGAGGAAATTAACGGTCGTGACTTTGTCAATCATGAGTACAACATCTACGCGGAAATAAAGGAATCAAAAATGCCTACGTTGTGGCTTTTCTTGCTGGTCCAAATGAGTCAACAAGAAACGAGATAAGAAGAATAGCCACAACAGATCAACTGAATTTCCAGAACTTAAGCTAAGGTATATTTTGATGGAAGCATGCTGTACATAATTGTCTGCTTTGGCTACCGTCGTCGGCGTAGGCTTTTGCTTCTATAGACGACATAGGAGTGAGTCGATAGCCGAGCTGAGCGGTCGCTGGACGCTGAGCTTTCGCCGCACTATACTCAGGAGGCACTTCCACGAAACCTTTTGAGTTCCATAGCATCGTCGTAGATGCTGCTCGAATTCCTTCATCGTATGAATAAAAAGTCGACGCCAAATACTGAAATCGCAGAGCCGTCCACGTCCGCTAATCTCAGACAGCTGGAGCAGATTCGCCTTGTGGTATCGAGCTTAACGAGCGGCCGAAATTCAGATCGATGACTCAGGTGCACCGTCGTCGTCGATCGGAGACAGCGTCAAAATCAACGTCGCTCTGTGCTACCCAGCGACTCTCTGCCGCCAAACTTCCGCCGCAGCTGAACGACCCAGCTGCGGTGGTGGCGGCGATGGCGGCAGTTGGCCGTTGTGTTCACGAGCGGCAGATCGCCTTCGACACCGGCCTTGACTGTAGAATTCGCACACTCCGCGTTCAAGCAAGCGCGCTTAGATGCAACAGCAGTTAGATTGAGCAAGGTTAGATAGACTGCCGACTATGGCACATCTTTTTCAGCGGTCCTGAACTGCTACTTCTATGCTACTCACTACCTCAACTGCTCTCCTGGATCTGCTATGCTTCCCACTTTCTCTTTGTTGCGTGAGACGAAGTCTGTTGGCTACCGAATGCGTACCGAAAGCCGCTTAGGCTATGAGTGCGCTATACAAAACTCTTCTGCGTAACACCCACATGGTCTTTATGACTTTGTGGAGTTACTGACGGAGATACATACATATACATAGACGTAGCGGAAATGCTCAGATTCGCACGCAGATATCGCAGTGCAATCGTTTGATATGATCGTGTCCGTTTTCTTAATCTGAGGGCAGTGCTTTTAGATGAGGTTGAAAGTACGTTGCGTTGTCGATCTCTTGAACATTTCCTCTTTTTTACCTGAACACTTTTATGATCACTTTCTCGTCGGCATACGTGCGAACATTGGTGTTGCAATGACAAGTCGCAAGCCGCGATTCAAGGTTCAAAAGTTACCAGTGTTCGTCCCCCTGAATAGCCATGTCATGAGCGCTGTGTTTGTGGCTTAGTTCAGTGTGAACGTGGAAGCTGCACATGGCGTTCGTAACCGCGTACCGAGCTCAGCTTCAGCAAGAACGCATTCGCCAAAGACGGCGCGAATTTAGGTTTGCTCTCATAGTGACGCCTCCATGGTGATTCTTTCGGAAGTGAAGTGGCGTGCGTTCGCGGTCTTCTCATTTCGTGGTCAGATCGCCGAAACATGGCACGTTTCGGTGTATTGTCAGCTGTCGCTGGTTTAGCTGCCCTCGCCGGCGCCAGATTTTATTTCTATAGGCGACATAGAAGTGATTAGTTTGCCGAGCTAAGCGATCGCTGCGCGATGGGCTTTCAGTGTGCTTCACTCACGTGGCGTTTCGTCGAAACTGTTGAGTGGCGTGGCGTCTTCGTAAACGCTTCTTAAACTCTTTCATCGTGTAGGTAAGAAGTTGACGCCAATCACTCGCGCCGCAGAGCCGCCCACAGCATCAAGTCTCATGCAGCTTGGAGCAGATTCGCCGCGAGGAATCGAGCTGAACGAGCGGCCTCAGTTTAGCACGATGGCGTCGGAGCGCGGAACGTCAAATTCAGCGTCGCTCTGAGCTGCTCCGCGACGCTCCGCCGCCAAACTTCCGCCGCAGCTGATCGCCCCAGCTGCGGCGGCTGCGAAGGCGGCAGACGGCCGACCAGTGCACAATTGGTAGACCACCATCGATGTCGGCCCGGACGGGAGATTACGCCCACTCTGCGTTCGGGCTCGTGCAGGTTTAACAGCAGTCGGGTCGCGAACTAGTGGATCGCTGGAGCGTGAGCATGCGAAGATGTACAAGAATATCTCGTTTTATTAATTCATTTACCTCGTCGTAATTTCAGAATCCTACTCTTTAATTCTGCTGAACTACTTCGAGTCGTCGATATGGTTGCATGCTTCTTTAGTTTTCAAAATATAACACTTGCCAGTACTGCGCCTTCATCATTTTGGAAACCGGATCCTTGTAATGCACAGGGCGGCTTGCGGCTCACTAACGGGCAATGATTGCTGATAATCACCTTTTTTTAGCATGGGAACTACTTAATGGATAGAAACAGTAGGAATTTGAGATGTACTCTAGGCATATTAAGAAAGGCTGAAGCCCCAGCAGAGACGCAACGATTAGATTAGTTGAAACTGGCAATCCAGAGTCATACTTTAGAAACTGGGTTATTATAACGTAGACGGTTTATGTCTCCCTCACGGGGAATGAGACCTAAAAACCGCCTTTTTTCGCCACGGAAGTACACTATAAATCAAAACCAGTTGAAATAGAAAAACGGATTTAAATCTAGGCACAATTCAGAGAAGCTGAAAGGAAAGCATGCTTGCAAGCTTGTTAAAACTATTTATCACAGCATATAGTGGGTCCCTGTGATTCGACCTTAATGCGATCGTGCTTGCCGATTCTGTGCACGGTGCCAGATAACCATATTTGAATGCTGAACGCGTGGAAGTCACCCCTAACCATGTTTTTTCTTGCTATTTATTAGGCATGCTTCCGTAACCATCGGATTGCAGCAAATGTAAAGTGCCTTGAAGGAGATTCAGTTCTCTGAGTTCTGCTATATCAAAGGTATCGTTATTATGAAATCTGGAAATTTTGCACAATTACGATCGCACAAATCCTTTTTGAGTGAAGACCACTGCTTTTAGAGGCAGCAGAGAATTGTCGCTTCCGATCAGATTTCGACGTTCCGGATGGATGTGAAATAATTTTAGAGAGAGAGAGAGGAATGAGATCTGTAATTCGTCCACGAAGAATGGGAAGTCACGATTGCTTGAGTTGTGAGTTGAGTTGTGAAGACAGCTACGGTAAATGGAAGAGGTGAATACAAAATACTCTGCCGATTTAACAGCCGATTTTTTCTTAGTGGCAGAAAAGCATTAAAGGGTGTCACAAATGCTTGAGTGGCATAAAAGGATAGCCCGCTGCATAATTAGAACACACTACCTTGGGACAGAGGTCGTGAAAAGCAACCGACTTACCTAACAGAATAGTCCGCTGCCGTAGCAGAATAGTCCACTGGGTGTGCGTGTGTGTGTTGTGGGTGAGTGCGGCACGAATGAGCCACAGTAAAACGCGTGATACTTTACAAAATCCAAGAAACCATTTCAAAGTGACGAGGTGATGACTTACTGGATTTTCTAAATAGATTTACTTACAGGCGAGGCTCCGATCAAATTACGCGGACGAGTCACTAATGAATCTTTTTACGCTCTCGAATTTCCCGCCACCGACTACCTACTGTCGGTAGCGTATTCACGCGTTTGCTAGTTACGAGTTAAAAAGAGGTAGCTATGTAAGCCCAATTGAGGCACATCCAGAACCTGGTGTACCACGGTTGTACATATCCTTTAGCGGATAGATGGAATTCCAACGTAAACGCGTAAGACGCTCCAGAGAAAGATTTTTATTTTAAATTTACAGCCGTACCGACCTTGTGGAGGGATTAGCTCTAAAACCAGACTGGAACTTACTAGCAAGGTTTAAAGGTTTAAAATATGAGTTTAGTATTCTTTCATTCTTTCGTTCCAGTGTCTTTGAAGGAGCGGTATAAGGGACACTCGGCGAAAGTTGGTCACGTTCTTTTGGTCTAGTGTTGCTTTCTTGAGTAATGGCAGGACTATAGCCTTTTTGAAAGGCGTAGGGACATGACCTGAGGTTGAGGACATATTTATGATGTTAGTTATGCATGGCAGCAGCAAACCTGTGCATCGTAGAAGTAGGACAGTGGAAATAGATGGTCTAGAGAAAAATAAAATACAATACAATAATAGAATAATAGTAATAGTAGAATAAAATAAATAATAATAATAATAAATAATAATAATAATAAATAATAATAATAATGGAATAATAGAATAACATAGTCTAGAGAACTAGTAAAGGAAGCATCGCCGAATGGTCGCGTGGTCACATACACAATGCCGTCAAGCATAACATGGTTAGTGGCGAAATGCAGTGTCAACATATTAAACGCGGGGAGCTGTTACCTTCACTGGGATTTAAAGCGAAGTGCTCAAGTTCAGGAGCAGCTGAAGTGTGTTTTAAAAATTCGTGACACAATATTTTATTTTATGATTAATAATAATAATAATAATAGTAATAATGCACTTGACAAAGCGCCTTTCGTCGATGCCGCAATCCTGCTAATGTCGACATATCTACGTGCTCTGGTACAGCACGTACAAGCCGGTAGCCTTGCAGCATGGTGCCGGCGTCGCCAGTATTCTTCGCGTTCATGCTGAGGCTAGCACCGTTGGTGAGCCGTGATGGCACACTAGGTAAGGCGGTTGCTTTCACGACCTCGGTCCCGAGGTCGTGGGTTCGATTCCTGCGGTGGGCGATTCTGTATCGCCACTGCAAGCGGTGGTGATAGCCGTAAAGGATCTTCTGTCGCTATACGAAAAGAGGCTGTTTAATTAGCTAAGATTTATTTATTTATTTATTTAGGAGTGCTTCGACCGTTTGCGGCCTCGTTCTAAAGCGGAAGCCGCACAGCGAGCGTTTGTAACATTTGGTTCAGAAGTGAGGTTATTGCTTCTGACCCTTAGCAGCCGTCTTGTACTAGTCTCATTGCTTGTGACTCTGTTGGTGAGCGTTAAGCCTGTAGGATGGTTTTCTTTATTTCTTTGTGAGTTACGCACGGAGCGCGATATCGAGTCTCTAAACCGTGAAGTAGCTGCCTGCTACACCAAGCGTCGGGATTCAGAAAATCGCCAGCTGAACTTTTGAGATATTTGATGCCAAGCTTAATCGGAATAATGAAGGGATAATAATAATAATAACAATAGTAATAATTCACTTGATAAAGCGCCCTCAGAGAACTCAATCTCTTTCTAGGCGCTTCACATTTGCTGCAAAGGGAAACGCGATTGAATGGTGAGTAATATCATGCTTGATAAACAACATGAATAACATGGTTAGGGGTGACATGCACAGGGTCAACAAGCAAATGTAGTTAGTGGCAGCAGAGAGCAGAAGTGAGCCTAGCGCTGATAATCTAAAAGAGGACAACGACGAAACGGTGGCCGCCACTGCAGCACAAATGCGACCGCAGTTGAAGCATCGTGCTTTGAAGTCGGAACGCCCAACGCACGGTATGGGAAGCCTGAGTTAACGATCTTTTACGACAGCATGGAACTGGCTACTGGTAATGTGAACGTGTCAGGTACATAGATTTGACTAATGATGCGACGACCTACGTATCAACTCCTTCCCGTGCTCGCCGTCATCGCTTTTGAACCTGTGACTGCTGTCACTTGTTAAGCGCGTGCTGCTGCTTGAACTGCTGAAGTGACGGTCTTCTGCTAGTCAAACTGCTTCGCTTATCTTTGACCTTGCTTGTGAAGGCGTCCGAGCAGCCATTAGATAATAATAATAATAATAATATGTACAATGTTATATAATATAAAATATATAACATAAAATCATAATGATACAATAATCAATAATACACGTATAATATATAAATATATATTATACAATCAAATATATAATAATATAACCACTAGATCACTGCCAACTCTCGCAAGGTTAATCCAGACATTTGTGATATCCTGTCTTGACTTCTGTAACTCACTGCTTGCAGGCCTACCGGCCAGTGCAATCAGGAACTTACAGCTGATGTAAAACTCTGCAGCTGCGCTTGTCTGTCGCGAGAGTCGCAGTTGCCACATCAGACCACTTCTCGCCCATCTGCACTGGCTACCAGTCAAGCAACGTATCGACTTTACGTTTGCGTTTAATGTTTACGTGGGGTCTTCTACGCTTGGGTCGCAGAGATTTCACCGCGGTGAATAAAATGCCGCTGTTTTTTTGCACTATTTCACGTCATTCAACTTTTTCGCTGGTGCGACCGAGGGGCAGTCGTGCTGAGTCGCCGTGTCGCAAAGCAGCGGAAGTAAAGAGCTGGACGACGTTACTCCGATCCGCAGCGAGCTCGAAAATTTCCCGCCTCCTGTCGCTCGCTTTGCAGCGGACATTCGTTAAGCTAAGTGATCTGCCGCATGTTGCCTACCTACACCCCTCAGACTGTCTGTACGAAAAGGTGAAAAGCTTCTGAAGTTCAAGGTCGAGGCCAACGCCTCTGGCCCAGCAAAATTCTAGCGGCGCGAATGTCTGCAAAGCCGACTATTTAAGCGATACATAGAAAACCCGTGTGTAGCTAGCGAGCGCGATGGCGATGTCTGCTATGACGACGCCGAGAAGATAGCTACATCGGCTCGTCCCTGAAGAAGAAGATGAAGACAGGTTGATCTCAGGAGATTCTTCTCTGGAGCTTCATTTAGTGTTAGAGCAGCCGCTAGGTGGAGAAGCCTAAAGTGAACGCCTACCGTCGACGGTCGTATTTTTTTTTTGTTATATCATCCTGGCCGAAGATGGCTTTGGGCTACGACGAGCTGGTCAAACGTGCGTGCGTGCTAAATTGGTCGGATTACGGATTATTGGTCGGATTATGTTTGAAATTATTAGCAGCTCCTGCATTGTTAACCTTAGAGACCGGGCGCGTCTGAATCAAACTTTTTAGATGGCATTAAAAGCCCTCCGAAGCGACGGTCAGTCAGCTGTACTTAGGGCTGCGAACGAAAGAGTTTTACTTTACTGCTCGACCCGGGCAGATGTAGCCGCTGTGGCTTTGCAATTGATTGCTCTACGTTGAGGACAAAAAGTTAAGTCATTAAGGCTCGGGCGTTCTTGATCGCCGCCGTGCTCCAGAATCGTCGCCGTATTTTCATGCGTCGGTGCAGCGCCTAACACTGGCTGGCCGTAGGTCGAGGCACCTGCTCCGCCGTGACGTAAGAGACTCTTTTTTCGGTGACTCGCCTGCTTTTCAGGCTTGAGCCGCAACGTGCACTGCGTGTGGCGAAGGAATTTAACTCGAGAGCTTCACAGCACGATACTTACCCGATACTCGGAGTAAAATTCAATGTAATGCGCTTCGTATCAATTGCTTAATAAGCAACCGATGTGCCCACATAGTCGTGGAAAATACCAATGCCGATCGTCAGCAATATTCCTCAGCCGCTTTCAGGTCGGCAGCACCTCTAACAGCGAACCTAGCGGCGATCGAGCTTCTCGTCGCTTCTTTGCCAGCAAGACAGACAAGAGCAGCGAGAGTCCGTCCTCGAGTTGGTCCATCGATACTTACTGCTTTCCCTCATTTGCCCGAAGTACTTCAGCGGTCTACACTTAACGCTGTCCTAATAGGGACTTCATCTCGAAGACCGTCTTCCTGTCTACGGAGACCGCTAGCTCGCTTGATCTTGTACCCATAATCCACTGGCCACATTTGTATGCTGACCCTGTGCCTGTCACTTCTGACCATGTTATGATTGTTGTCATTGAGCATGCTGCTACAAAACCATTCGATCGTGCTTCCTTTACAGCACGTGAGGGCTAAATGCAAATATATCATGCTGACCCTGTGCATGTCACCCCTAACCATGTTTTTCATTTTGTTCGTTTTTCAAGCATGATTTTACTTACCATTTAATTGCATTTCCCTTTGCAGCAAGTGTAAAGCGCCTAGAGAGAGATTAAGTTTTCTGAGGGCGCTTGATCAAGTACATTAATTATTATTATTATCATTATACCCGCCGTTCTCCTTCTGAGATGCATATAAATGCTGCTTACCCGAATAACTAAAATAAGGTCTTGTCACAGCATTCTTTAAAAAGGATGCTGCTATGCCACTCCTTAAAAAGGAAACCCTCCACGGTGAGAACTGGAAGCAACTTCCGCTGAGTGTCCTTGCTGCCATTCGTATCCAAGACACTGGAGCGATTTGAGTGAGAGCAAATATCTTACATCAAAACTTCAGACGTAACGAGTACTTTCCCATCGGCTGTTGGAGATAAACACTCCGCCGACGCAGCGCTGCTGCGATTGTACAACGACCCTCTCGGGAATGCAGATTCATGTAGAGGAGGCTCTCGGCTTGTTTTGCTGTATCTTTCGGCAGCGTTTCATGCCGATGATCATCAAGTCCTTCTCGAGTGCCTCTCATCTCGCCTGGACGATACTGCACCGAAGTACAATGATTTAGGTCACGTCTCAATCGTGGTAAAACTCTTAGCTTTGATGTTAATGGGTAGCAGTCATCCAAAAAGCCCCTGAATTATGAAATCATCGCCAGGAATCTGTGCTTGGCCCACTTCGCATCGTAGTTTACTCTCTCCCTCTGGCCGACCTCATTCCCAAGCACAATCTATACTTTCATTTTCATGCAGATTTCCTAGCTGTGCCTGCGCTTCGATTCATCCCTGACTTCTAGCACACCAAACTACCGGAACTCCATTGGAGCATGGAGAAATGAAATTCTCTCGCTTTGATGGCGCCAAACTTTCACAAATGGAATTACGATACAGCCTATGCATTAGTTATGGGCAAAAACAGCTGCTTCTTGAAAATTGCAACACCTAATCCTCTGATATCCTGTAGAATTTGTATGAAGTATGGGTGTCCTGTTCCAGAGTTACTTTTGATTGGACGACCACATCAGCTGCACAGTCAAGTCTACTTACTTTGTATAACATTGCTAAAATTCGTGCCTGCTTAGGCAGAACTACCACACCCATGTTGGTTCATAGATTGTAACATTCCGTCTCGACCTCTGGAACTTACAAGCCTCAGTTAAGGTGCAGTTGTTCTCGTTCTAACCATCGATCGTGCTTCCTTTGCAGCGATTGTAAAGGGCCTAGAAAGAGATTGAGCTCTCTGAGGGCGCTTTGTCAAATGTATTATTATTATTAAAACTCAGCAGCTAGGCTCGCATGTCATGAACACCGAAGTTGCCACATTAACCACTTCTCATCGACCAGCGCTGGCTCTGCAGCAAGCTGAGTAACGAGTTCATGGATTTATCGATCACTTTTAGGTCGCATCATACACTCTCCCAGTTCTTCTCAGCATTTGCTGGTCCACGAGAATCAACCTGTGAGTTCACACGCGAGCAGATACTGTGCGTGATAGTACTGACCAATTGATGCTACTTCTATACAGCGTACGTAAAGTGCATATACATATACCGACATATACGCACACACGCACACACACGCACACACACACACACACACACACACACACACACACACACACACACACACACACATGTATATGTTAACATGCCGCGAAAGCGTCAATACCCTGATGCTTTGCCGGTAGACTATGCAATGCAGCTGTAGTGTTGTCAAAACATACACGGCCCTAACTGGGCACCGAAAGTGACAGTTCATCGTGGGCCGGTTAGCAGCGGTTACGAGCCTGCGGCACAGGCGCCTGAAGGCGGGCCTCGAACTGGTACGACTCGGTTAAACTATCGAACTCCCGAAGCCCGGGTGTGACAACGCTCTCATTTGCCTGCGATCGCTAGCGACGGTCCCGACTCCGACGGCGGATCGCTGCAGCACATCCGGATTCGAGAGGCTGACGAAGTGGAAGCGAAGTGTGGAGCGAAGCTGCGCACGTACAAGCTACACGTAGCCATGCACCCACCGGCGCGTTGCAGGTTCGAACTCTCGTGCACTCTGTGCAGAGTAAGTCTCTCTCAGGCTTGAGCTGCTGAAGCTGCATCCCAGAGCTCGCGATCCGTGATCTTACTTTCATTCGCTGTCTTCTCGTGAACTAGGACGTAGTTATCATTCTCTCGGACCCAACTCTCTCTCTCTCTCTTGGTGTCCATTTTGAGGTTCATTCATTTTGTGAATTCGCTCCAAACCGTCGGCTGATGGCACATCCTAGCGCCTGGCTACCAGCCTCGTGCCTTAGTTAATGCTGCGTATTGTATGACTGATGGCATTCTTGCGAAAGCCTACCAGCCAAATCCTTTGGTTAATGCAGCGTATTAGTCGGTGCACATCCTGATCGCATCGTCTGCCCAATGGTCCAATTCTAAATTGAGTAGATCTCGCTGCAGTCGGATTACCCCTCCCCTCATTCCGCTCCCCGTTAACTAAGGGGTCCCCCTCCCCGGGTTCTAAGTGGCCAGATCCGGTTCTACGTGGCTAGATCCGCCGCTTCAGGTCGCTCGCGGCGCCCTAGTTAAACCCCCAACTCTGGCTCGCATCGCGGCTGCCGTGAGAGCCGATGTAATGCCCCGCGATTGCGTTCGACGAGCGTGACGGCTGAACCTCGATTACGAACCTTGAGCTTTGCCGCTGAATTAGAGTCGAGCCGCTAATGAAATAGCCACGATAAGCAGAGGCTTATGAACAGTACAATCCAGTATGCGAGTGATTATTTTCTGGCGTACGACCTGGCTACTATATAAAGCTCAAGACTGCCTGCCGTCGCTCTCTTGGAGCCACGGTCTGCCGGTCGGTGAAACTAGTCTCTAGGCGAGTCGAGCGAGTCGGCTGGAAGCCACCGGTGTGTATTGGCCGTAAATACAGGCCACTGTTTATGCTTTTACTACGACGGTGTTGTTTCTAGCGCTGCACGCGCATCGTAACGAGCGCTGTGTTTTTGTCGTCGACTCATTGCTACATTCAGGTCTTTGCACGTTGCACGCGTTGTGCCGCTATCTGAAATATATATATATATATATATATATATATATATATATATATATATATTTCAGATAGGCATAGGGTCAGCATGCAAAAAAAAATATATATATTTTTTTTGCACGCTGACCCTGTGCATGTGACCCCTAACAATGTTATTTATGTTGTTTATCAAACATGATATTACCATTCAATTGCATTTCGGTTTGCAGTAAATTGTAAAGCGCCTAGAAAGAGATCGAGTTCTCTGAGGGCGCTTTATCAAGTGCATTATTATATATATATATATATATATATATATATATATATATATATATATATATCTATATATATATATATATATATATATATTATTACTCTGATATATATATATATATTATATATATATATATAAAATATATAGCTCCTCGATCTTATGTAGATCCAAACGTATTACTCTGAGGGTTCGCCCGTTACGAGCCCTCAAAAATCGAGCTCCTCGATGTAGATCACGTCTACCAAAGGCTCGAAGTAGGAGACTCAAATCGGCACCTGATCCAGTTTCCAATATCGAACTCACACTGTAAGGGCTAGGCGCGCTCGGTGATAGACGCGCTTCCGCCTAGTAGCCGCGCTCGGACGCCGAAGCGCCGCGCGGACGGGAGAACGCTCGCAGAGTTCGCTCGCTCCTCCGTCTGCGAGAGGCAGGTCCGGCGGCGGCGGCGGCGCCGGCGGCGGCGGCGGCTCGTCGATTAGGCATCTTGCGTCGCGGCCATCTAGCGAAATCCCCTCTACCGCCCAACCGTCGCTCCAGCCCAGCCTACCCCCGCGAACGCCAAAACGAGCCGGCCGCCGGGGAATCCTGCACTTCCGGGTGGTTTAAGTCCGCGAAGCCGCTGCCGCCCACAGCGTAGCTTGGTCAATGCCGCCAGGCCTCCATCGCCTCCTGCGGCTTGCGCGGTCAGCCAATGGTTGGCGCCGGCAGCCGGAGCTTTCTTCCGACTCTCCATCGCCGCCCTCGCGCTCGAGGGCGGCGGCGTTGCCGCGCCTGCGCTTTCGCAGGCGAACAAACGCTCATTGTAGCGAGAACCAAAGGCCGCCGCGCCCTTCCCGAAGGCAATTGTTCAGCTGCGACAGCAGCCCCTTCCCGGTCGGTCGGGGCGGGCGGGCGGGCGGGCGGGCGGGTGAGGGGGAGGGGCTACGATGGATGGGAGGAGCCAGCGCCGCGGCGCCGTCCACTCGACGCCGCCGTCTCCCGGCGGCGGTCAGCTGTTCAGTGCGCGGCGAAGCAGACCGGGCAGCGAGCGGTGCCGCGCTAATTGGTTTAGTCGCTGCCGGCGCCGCAGCAGAGAGCCGTCCGTCTACTGTAGCGGGAGGTGCTCGCGGCCGTGAGTAACGGACCGCCCGCCGCCGCCGCCGCTGCGATCGTCCGCTGCGGCCGCAGAGACGCTGCGAAAACCCGAGCGGCCCGACTGTCGTCGCGCCGTCGCGCCGTTCCGCCACGTCGCCTCCCGCGCGAGCGCCGCAGTCCGCGCCGCAGTCCGCGCCGCAGTCCGCGCCGCAGTCCGCGCCGCAGTCCGCGCCGCGAGCTCCGCTCGTCCGCTCTGTCGCGACAGGTCGCCCGCA
>WPIO01000043.1:3157500-3177500 GCA_009760855.2 Cristatella mucedo
CAATAAAAAATTGCCCACTACAGGATTCGAACCCACAACCTAGGTCGTGGAGAGAAGGCATCTTACCTCTTGGGCTATCACAGCCATGGTGGACCCTGGAGCTTAGTGAAAGAATTTCAAAAACTCTCAGGAAAAGCTGCATCGGCTTTTAGTCTAGAAGCTAGCTGGCTCTGTTCACTTAAGTTCACTTATGCCAAATACTCAATCAATAAGTGCCATCTAAGGTCGGTGTATATACTTTGTACAGATTTTGTAGTAATTCCTAATTTCGCCGAAACAAACGCTGCAGATGTCCATCCAGATGGCATGCTCTATAAGGTACCTTAAGATCACATACAATTCTTGTTCTACCAGACTAAGTGCTTCAGTTAAAGGACTTTGATGTATACGAATGCATTTGCAGACCCCTAAGCAGGTTAGCTGCTGGAATGTGGTTCATGTCTGAGACTGCTATCTAGTACATCTCAGCATGATATGTAGGAGTGGCTGCTGCCCACTCTCTTCATATGCCTTGGAGATCTCGTTGCTATGAATATCTATTATATCTCTCCCTCCCTCCCTATCATCTCTCTATGCCATATGTTACCCCTAAATCTGGTGGTCTGTGTGAGTGTGTGTGAGTGTGTATGCGTGTATGTGTGTGTGTGTGTGTGTGTGTGTGTGTGTGTGTGTGTGTGTGTGTGTGTGTGTCAGTATATCTCTTATCTAACTCTTCTCTTAATTATTTTGTAATGTAATGTAATGTATCTTCGTCTGTAACTCCAAAGCCATACAGACCATTAGGGTGTTATGCAGGAGAGTTTTTGTATAGCACACTCACAGCCTAAGCGGCTCTCGGTACGCATTCGGTAGCCAACAGAGTTCATCTCATGCAACAAAGAGAAAGTGGGAAGCATAGCAGAGTCAGGAGAGCAGTTGAGGTAGTGAGTAGCATGGAAGTAGCAGCTCAGGACCGCTGAAAAGGATGAGCCATAGTCGGCAGCAGGAGAGTAGTTGTCGTTGCATAAGAACTGTGGAACCAAGTTCCACAGTCTAGGACCTGCAGAGCTAAAGCTTCTGCCGCCAACGGTCTTTAAGCGGAGGAATATAACAGCTAATTTACTGTCCATACAGGACCTGAGTAACGAGGAGTCGGAAACTGGTGCAACACTTCAGCTAGGTATGGAGGAGCCAAGCCGTGGCGGGCCGTGTGGGTGAACGTAAGAACTTTGCTCTGTATCGCCCTCTCGTTCTCTCTATTTCTATTACTTCTCTTTTTTACACCCTGCTTTGCTGTTTCTTCACACTTTAATAGCTATTCAAAGCTAGTTTAACTAGGTGTTGATACATTGCTTGCTGTCAATCCCATAGTTTTTCGGGTAAAATGGGGTGGCACCTAGATTTAATTTTCCATTTGCATAACAAGCACGGAGTGAAAGCATCAAGGGCTCTCTCTGTTCACACTAAGCACGTCCGACCGGTACCTCAACCTGTTTTGCACTATGTTTCACCAAGTTCCGAGCTTAGCTATGCCATGACATGCCGATGTCCTCGAGCTAATTTAAGCTCAAACTGCTTGAGAACTGGCTGCATGCATTACATCGACAATCCTAGCTGACTGACCGCCACTAAAGGGAAGAAGACTGCTGCTGCCCCCTCAATTTGGCATTCAAGCATAAGATAACGGCATGAGCCTAGAAAGATGCCAAGCCTGAAGGAGACGCAGGCAGCGTCAGAGTAGATTGGCAAGTCAGATCGTGTTTAAGTGTGGCGGAATATCAAAATCAACCAGAACGATCCGTTGGCTCGGATTTATTTCGCTGAACCTTTTGCAAAGGTTTATTGACCCATTCCGATTATGCGACGAATCCGTTTCGATCTGTTTTGGTTCGCCTGACCTTTACCTCCATTACGAGTGAAGACCTGAGACTTCGGCAAGAGGCTGTAATGGAATCAATCACGCGTTAGAGCCGATGAATCCACATAAAGCTCGCAGGAGTGTACGCCGACCAGTTGGAAGTCATGCACATACTAGCCTGCTTCGATCGTCCTCCCGTGATGCTCTAATCTGTTAATTGCAGCACGTCTGCTTGCTTGTCTTCGTGCTTGTGAGCACCTGACGTTGTCGCAAACAGGCCCCCGTGTGGGGTAGGACGCCCTCAGCAGCCTTCCCATGGATTAGAGGATGCAGCACGTGAGCCTCAACCTGCTTCTTTGCAGTGCACACAATCTGGATTCTCCGACTTCTGTGTACGCAGCACTAGCCATGCTGCTTTTGGTCGCCGAGAAATCGAGATCGCAGAGCAAGGTAGGTAAGGCAGGCACCAGTCTACACGGACCTGGTGTTCCATGCCTGTGCTCAGGTATATCTTTTTGCTCTCTCTACTCTTTCCCTTCCCTCTCCCTCTCTGTCTCTCTGTCTCTCTGTCTCTCTGTCTCTCTGTCTCTCTGTCTCTCTGTCTCTCTGTCTCTCTGTCTCTCTGTCTCTCTGTCTCTCTGTCTCTCTGTCTCTCTGTCTCTCTGTCTCTCTGTCTCTCTGTCTCTCTGTCTCTCTCTGTCTGTCTCTCTGTCTCTCTCTCTCTCTGTCTCTCTCTCTCTCTCTCTCTCTCTCTCTCTCTCTCTCTCTCTCTCTCTCTCTCTCTCTCTCTCTCTCTCTCTCTCAGCTTCGTGTCTGCTAAAGGTGGCCGGCTAGGGCATGAAGGGGTGGCTGGCCGGAAAGCTGCAATAAGCGCATAAGTCAGTTTGCCAACAGCCACATCGGGGCCATGTACCCAACCTTTCTCTCGGGAAGGAGGCTGAAACTATTTCTAGCAGAGTGCAATCGAGAACCCTCCATAGGCCGACTCTTTAGCTCTCCCCGGCGCTCCCTCCCTGGCTTAGCGTGGCCTGATCACACTTACTGTTACTGTCACGTGACTGTTTCTGCTGCTTATCCTCCACTGACAGCTGCCGACGATCGGCTACTCGTGCATCGTCTGGCCAGGCGGCCACTCAATGTCGTCAAAAAAGAAGTGGTTTATTTTTGGAGGGGTGGGTTTGGGCAGGCTGTACCTGGCCCAGAGGCTGCCTATATCTATGACAATGATGGAATTGCTGTCGACGTCGTCTAATTAGCTTGCGTGCGCGAGTGTGTGTGTGTGTGTGTGTGTGTGTGTGTGTGTGTGTGTGTGTGTGTGTGTGCGTGTGTGAGTGTGTGTGTGGCCCTTGCTCGACGTCAATTAAAGGGTATATCTACAGGGCCGAGCTCGCCACGGCAGTTGCAACCCGAAACCGGGCGTGGTGACCTTCGGTAACAAATTTGATAGTTCAGCCACTCTTTAACACCTTTCGGGAGCTGTTTGCATTTAGGGCCATCGCTTGCGCCCGCCAGCTGAGCGGATGGTGCAACACGGAGTCGAGTCACGCAAGTCGCAGGCAGCATTGGCTGGGTCAGCAGTTGGCTCGGCAACATTCAAGACAGGCAAGCAAGCGTGCGACTTGTCGTGTGTGCGTGCGTGTGCGCGAGCACATGCAAGCACACGTGAGCACGTGCTCGAGTGTACTTGAAGTGTGCTGGTGGGTGTATGTGTGTCTAAATGACGAATGTGTGCCAGTGAGTATATAGGTGAGCATATAGGTGTGCAAATCTTAAGAGGTGTGTGTGTGTGTGTGTGTGTGTGTGTGTGTGTGTGTGTGTGTATGCATGCATGGGTGCGTGCGTGCTTTTATTACTACGGATCCCTATGCAGTGGTTTAGGCTCGTTTTTTTGTTGGCAGCAGTAGCAGCAGCTGCAGCAGCAGGCAGCAGCAGCAGGCAACCAGCCAGAACTTGAATGGTTCCAGCTAGAGCACTGGACGCCAGCCACCCTAGTCCCAGCCATGGTTCGTCAGGTGTGGTGGGGTCGCAACAGCTGCCGAAGTTTGCTGCTACCTGCTCTTGCTGCCAACCGCATCGGTGCATCCTTCGTGAGCCAGTTGCTGCTTCATACGTCATTGTTGGCTCACGTCGTGGTGGCACCGGCGACCCGATGGGTGATGCCAGCGGTGCCAGTTCTCCGAAAATCTTTTGCGAACCACTTTGTTCCAGAGCAAGTGGTGTCCTGAATGCATTCCTCTTGCCCTCTTTCTCTCTCTCTCTCTCTCTCTCTCTCTCTCTCTCTCTCTCTCTCTCTCTCTCTCTCTCTCTCTCTCTCTCTCTCGATTCCGGCAGAGAGTTATGCCTGCACTATGGTCGTAAGCCGAGATGGTGGGAAGTGGCCGGCGGCACGTTCTGTCGCACTCCATCATGCTCACTGCTACGTCTGCGCAGAGGGCTTTGCTGCACTGCAAAGGCAGCCGTTCTGATGGCGACCGGGTGGTCTCTCACGTATGGATCGTCCTGCCTTTGCTGCTGCTGCTGCAATTCCTGCGATTTTCTCCAGCCCCCCCCCCCCGCCCCGTCCGGGGAGCAGAGCCTTCCCTCTGTGGTGGCGAGTTTCGATCGTCTCAGCCAATTAGACGAGCAGAACAGCACGAGGTTTCCATCATCAAACAACTCAGTGCCTGCCCGCTTGCCTGCCCGCCGAGCTGCGCTGCTCTGGGCAGGCAAGCAAGCGGCAGCAGACCGTGCTTGCACCCGGGCAAATGTCGGGCATCGTGTAAACTGGCATGTTTTTTTGATCCGAGTACTCAGTTCGCCCCGCTGCCTGCACCGGTTTCAGCCAAAGCGGCTCGAAGCGCCTGCCCCCTCGCAGGTGCGGCCCAGAACTGCCCTGCTCAGAGCCTGGCGTCTGCTGGCTAGTGCATCCGCTGGCTGAGAGCAGCAGGCTGAGAGCAGCAGTCTGAGAGCAGCAGTCTGAGAGCAGCAGTCTGCGCGGCGGCTTGGTTGTGAGTGTCGGCGAGGCTCAACTCCCAAAACGAGGCCTTCTCAACACTGCAAGCGCCTTTGCTCGGTAGACTGCTCAACCCAAAAATGATGTCTGCAGTGGTGCAATGCTTGCACGGTAGCTGGGAGCTCGGGCACTGCTTCCGAGTCATCCACCATTGACAATGCTCGCTCGAGCTCTCCGTGTTGGCACCACATTTGGTAGTGGGGGGGGGGGGCATTGGTCGAATCCGACTATCGTTTGAGATGTTGACTGATTGCAATGGCTATGGCTACACTGGCAACTCTAACTAGCAACTCAAAAGGAGTTGCAGACGAAAGGTAGTCGCAGCCGGCGATGTTACGAGCCCCTGGTTCTTAGCCCAGCGGTAACGTGCTGGCTCTTCACGAGGTCACTGGGTCGAGGGTTCAAGTCCTGAAGCAGGCGATCCTTTATTGACCACTGAAGGCTGTATAGCCGTGAGCTGTGAGCGGAGCCGTGAGCAGCCTTCTGCCGATATGTTAATGTGACCGTTAAATCAGCTTAGCTGTTGGTTTTATTTCACAAGCAGCAGGGCTTGCATGTGTGTGCCCCGAAAAAGTTTGCTTCACACGTTTTGGGGAGTCTGCTTTACCGCTGCCTCGTGCCGAGGCCGCTCGCAGCAGACAAATTCGGGTCGGCAGTAGGGGGGACGAAGCACGAAGCATGACACTTGACACTGTCACTTTTCTTATAGTTGTGGGCAGGTTGTAAGGTGGAGCACATATAAGAACTGCATGTTGGGGCGGCTTGAAACTTTTATGGGCGTAGCTAATCATGATTATGATAAAGCATTTGCATGGAACCCTAAGCGAGCTGAACCTCGTTCTTGGGCATTTACATTCGGTGGAAAGGAAATAGAATTATGACAAGCTTATGTTGTTTTTATAGTGCGTATGACATGTGATTATATAATCATGCCAATAAGCATGCAAGTATCATATCTAGACGAGCACTGCAATTAGTTGCAAGTAATCAGGCCAACTGGTTAGTGCTAGAGTGCACATTGTCAGTACACTTAAGCGTAGAATAAATATAGTATATTCGTGTAAATATAATTCATTTGTATAGTGCCCTAAGAGAACTTAGTCCCTATTCAGGCACTTCACGTATGCCTCCGGGCTCGAGCCTGCGACCTCAGCCAAACCTTGGTCGGGGTGAGCACCTTGACCCCTGGACCAAACCAGCTCGGCGAATGTATATCCCTCTGCGAATCCACAAAGCCACAGAGACATTGTTACACTGGAGAGTTTTCTATAGCTACTCGCAGCTTGGGCGGCTTTCGGCATGCATTCGGTAGCCAGTAGACTTTGTCTCATGCAACAAAGAGAAAGTGAGAAGTATGGCTGTAGGGCAGTCAAGGACCTGTAGAGCAAAAGATTTTGTCGCCAGCGGTCTTTAGGCTTAGGAATAGAACAGTTAGTTACTTTTCCATATAGGACCTGATCGCATGAGGAAGGCTGAAACTGGTGCATGAGTTCAGCTAGGTATGAAGGAGCCAAGCCATGGTGGCCTTTCTCGTCAGAGTTTTGACAACAAATTTTGCTTTATGTCAGAGGTTTAACCGGAAACCATCGCAGCTTCTTCAGCAAAGGAGACACATGGCTGAACCTCTAGGTTCTTTTACTCGCCTTGCATCCGTATTCATCCAGCCAGCTGAAGTGGCCAAATGGCTTTTGTTTGTACTAGCTCAGCCAAAACTGAATTGTATTAGTCCGGCATAGACAGACCGGGGAGCTAGTTAAATTTCTAGCAAGCCACCGTTTTAGACAGCCCTTATTTAATCAAAGACATGGATGGAAGCGATCCTTGCAGTTAAGGCCGCCTTCTCAATAAAACCTTCAAAATATAAGCAGTCATTAAAGAGGACACTTAAATTCAGAGCACATAACTACAACATCAACAGCTAGAAGTGCAAAGTCTCCTAATGCAGCAACAGGCAATGTGTCCTAAGCAGGGAACGTGTCCTAAGAAATGGAAACAGATAGTTCACACCCACAAAGCAAAGTCCGCGAGGAACCAGCCAGCGATTAGATTATTTTTTAATCCGTCAAGTCAGGTCTGTTTTAATGTCAATCAGAAGTGAGTTGTACGCTTTGCGAGAAGTGTGACATGGAGGAGCTAGGTGCTTCCCCTCTGAGTGGCTCCTTGGGGCCACGTCGGACGGTGCCTAAGCGAGGCAAGGTACGACTCGAAACGTTTTGAGTCAACAAGCATGCCGATGATTAAGTGCTATTTGGATTTGCATCCCGAAATGACTGATCGAGAGTATGATCCGCCTGGCGGTTCCTTTGTAGCAGGCAGTGCATTTTTCGAGCCGCATCTGATCTGATCGTCGTACAGCTGCCATCTATCGGTCTGGCGCCCATGTAGTCGCGTGTTGCCTTTGTGGTGTGCATGCCACGGGACAACGAGAAAGATGAGAGTGCAGCAGAAAGAACTGTGACCAGTGTTCATAGTCAAAATGGGCCATAGGCCTCCAATTGCACCGTGTCCAATTGTCGTGTTTCTGTCGGGTTGAGCTAGGAGCCTGCATGTCCTGGCTTTGCTATGCCGGAGTATATCACTTCACCATCGTTCACCTTCATGCAGGCTGAACGGCTGCAACTCTGCAGATTCTCGCCGACGACCGTCAACC
Source organism: Cristatella mucedo (assembly GCA_009760855.2). Classification (NCBI taxonomy): domain Eukaryota; kingdom Metazoa; phylum Bryozoa; class Phylactolaemata; family Cristatellidae; genus Cristatella; species Cristatella mucedo. The sequence continues at coordinate 3,164,980 of WPIO01000043.1, forward strand.
CCTACTGCGGCAAATCTTGAGTGACCGTGTCACTTGCCTGCTTCTTGGAGGGAGGGGGCGGTTGGCATGAGCAGTGGGTGGAACAGTGGGAGGAAGGCATTCGTTCGGAGTCGGCTAGTGTTGGCAAGCAGCGTCGGGAGCAATGGCCTCTGCTCACACTGCCACACCTTCTGCCGGCTGGATGAAGTTCAAGAGGCCACATCGCATTACATTACATTGCATTACCCGTTAGACGTGTGGCTTTTAAAGGTGAGCAGGGCCTCGCTCATTTTCATCGATCCCTTTGCTGCGGCTGCATATCGTGTCGAAATCTAAGATGTGCTGCCACTGCTGCCTTCTGACTAGTTCTCCCCCACCGCCGCCGTCATCGCCTGGTTTCGAAGCATTTGCAGTCGGCGATCGGTCAGTGGGCGATCTGTCCGCTATTTTTGTGGAATTCGCATGCCTCATGCTCATCATCGAGAGATGGGAGATGTAGACCAGTGATCTGCGGGTACGGTGTGTGAGCGCAGCTTCTTTTGTCCTTGCGAGTTGCTTTTCCAAAGCCAGCCTCTTGCTGTTTGCTGTGTGTTCACGTGCTGAGAAAGTTTGTGTGTGCTTGATTTGGGATGCATTTGGGAGAGTGGGGGGAGGGGGCCCGGAGAGAGGGGGAAGGAGGAAAGGGGGAGAGAGAAGCATAAGCAGAGAGAGAGAGAGAGAGAGAGAGAGAGAGAGAGAGAGAGAGAGAGAGAGAGAGAGAGAGAGAGATGGGGAGAGAGATGGAGAGAGAGAGAGCGAGCGAGACAGGTAGAGACAAGGTGAGAGAGGCAGACAGAGACAAATAGGGAGGGGGAGAGAGGCAGAGAGAAAGAGAACTAGAGGCAGAGAGAGAGAGAGAGAGAGAGAGAGAGAGAGAGAGAGAGAGAGAGAGAGAGAGAGAGAGAGAGAGAGAGAGAGAGAGCTTCGACTGCTGGCCTCCTCATAAAAATTGCGCCGAGCACCGATGTCCCTAAATTAAAGCCTCCTCCACTACCCCCCTCCCAGATGTCCGTTTGGTGTTCGGTTTGCTGGGTAGGCAATCGTGAACAGCCAGCACAAGCTCCCGTTTTTCTGTCGTGCTTCTGCAGCATCTGCGGCCTGGAGGATGCTGACCAGCCGGCAGGGGTGTTGCTAGCGAGCTAGGTTTTCGGCTGCTGGTGCTACTGCTGCTGTCATCCTTGCCGGCAGCCAGCTGGGCCTGGTGTCAATGCCGTTCTGCTCGTGTTGCTGTCGATTGGCGGCTCTTTTAAACTAGCTCAGTGCTATTACATCTGCTATTGACACGTCAACGATGACAGTCTCTATTCACCTGTCATTGTCTTGCCATCTTTGCTCGTGGCTGCTCCCACTCATATTTGGTGCCACTGTTTAAACAGCTTCATTTAGGACGTATTTCAATTCGTTTGACCCTAGCTCAACGGTCTCTTTGCCTAGAGTGCCGCCTTTGCTGCGTCTCTGAGCAGGTGGTGATGCTGTCAGAAAGCTGCCAGAAAATTTGACGACAGCAAATCGACATCGACAATGCCAGCCTCAGGCTAGCAGCTTAAAACGATGAGCGTAGCAGGGAGTGAGAAAGTGCAATAGATATGCACACGGACAGGCGACTGCTAGGGTGAGTGAGTGAGTCAGTGGGACAGTGGCAGAGAGCTCGATTGCCACTGTAGCTGTGTAATAATCAGATGCACGATCGAAAGGCAATGATATGCTAGATAATTGATTTGTCTCTGTATGACTTCCCCTGTGCTTCGTGCATGGTTCGAACCCACGACCTGGTTCATGCGGCTGCTTCAGCTGCATCGCTCGTAGGCTCCACCGGTGGTGTGAGCCCATGTGCAGGTGCTTGTATGCGCACTGCTAGCTTCCATGCACGCCTGCTTGCCTTGACCACTCTCGAAGAGGAGGAGGAGGAGGAGGAAGAGGCCGAAGGTCCTCCTTTGCATCCCACCCAGGGACACGTTTCGGCTGCTGCAAAGGCAGCTGCAAAGGCCAGGCAGCAGCGTCCTAATGAGTGTATAGTGGGGAACTGGCTGGCCAAACCGAGGCTGTGTGCACGTGTCAAGCTTGCCATGGGGCATACCAAGCAGCCATCGGTTGGCTTCAGCCGTCGGCTGGCGACTGAGCTGTCAGCATAGGAGCTGCTCCGATTAGTAGAGGCGAATTAGATCTTTAGCCACACTGCCGCCCCGAGCTGAGGCCACGTGACACTCTCGGTTGTCTGGATCGCCAGCTGCCGAGCTGCGGTCGATGAGCTACCAGCTTCTCGACTGCATAACCGACCTGTCAGCAGGCGCCCCTCGTGTGCTGCCACAGCAGCACCAGCAGCACCAGCAGCAGCAGCACCAGCAGCAGCAGCAAGGCCTGCTGCAGCGAAACCAGGTGCCAAGTGTTTAGGACGCTGAGGTCTTGCCGGCAGAAGTCTTGCTGGTTTGGGTCCACCGAGCCTTAGTAATTGGTGCACATATCCGTGACAGAATAGGATGGGGGCCTGGTCATTTGCTCACTCTGATGGACAACGTGGACACCGGAAGGAATGGGGGGTGTGTGGTTCGAACCAATTGCAGTGCCGAAGCCCCAGCATGCTAGCCACACCTGCCAGATTATGACCGCCTTAGAGGTTAGTAGTGGTGAACCTGAATTAAATAGCCTTCAGGAGCCGGGAAGGCCAAAATCTGTAGAAGTTTAGAAAGGACAGCTGGACTTCTGAAGTGGTCAGTTGTACTTTGGGCTTCGAGTCGACCTATTTGCATCCTGTGGCTGATGCTGTGCACTCCTGCCTCTCTGCTTTGCTGAGTTTTAGAAAATTACTACCAACAATACAACCACGTGGTAAGATTAATATGAGGAAGCAGTAAATGTGCCAGGTCGTGCATGCTGCCACCTTGGTTGGACTACTAGGGGCTGAAAAGCATGCACAATTAAAGTGTTTGGCAGTTTCACGTGGGTTTGGAAACAGTTGCAGTTTTGAAGGATTTTTTTGGCAGCACAATTAGCAGATGGGGAAGTAACATTTTTTGGATGTGCCAGATATACCTCTAGAAACATGCATTTTAATAACTGTGTCGGACATTAGCTTGGGTACTGTTCAAGGTTTGAGACTTCTTGTTTTTCACATGCACCTAACCAGGCTAGATCTGATTTGAGAATATGCAAAAAAATGGTAGGGCAGTTAAAACAAGAAACCAAGCAAACTAAGTTTCCTGGCGCACAAAGAGACTTCGAGCAACACTGTTTTAGAAGTCATGGCAAAACATTAGATGCCAAGCCATGGTGTCCTACGTAGGTTGTAATGTGTGCTCTGAAATTGTGAGCTGGTAGTTTTAATTTTGTGCATGCATTTAGCAAACTGAAATAATTGAAACCCAAGACAACATTTTAAAGAATTCTTTAATTCCTTGTTTACCGTGACACTGTTTGCTTTTTTCCTTCCCAACACGTCATCAAATTGGAGCCTCTCTTCTTACCGTATCAAACTTATGGTTTTGGATGCTGAAATTAGCATGCTTCAAACTGTCGATGATGGATGAAAAAATGCCCAACACTGTTGGTGGGACCAGTTTTTATAGAGTGAGAGACTAAATGAATCTAGTAAATCTTACTTCGCAGTGCTACGACGGTACTAGAAAACAATATCTGTCGAGAATGGTCGCTATGTCGGTAGCCAGAAATTAGCCCAGTTATTACAAAAGCAGGATCATGGTGCATATTTTTAACCTGGCAAGATAACTAGTTTGGTAGCATGTCCGATTTGTTGTAAGTATTGCTAACTCGTGCAAACGATATTTTCTGGTGAAATTTTGTTGGCCTGTAGTCCATGAAAAAGGTTCAGCTATCAGAGAGATTGTAAGTCGATCCTCAAGGTTTCATAGGTTTTTCGGCCTAACACTTTGTATATATATATATATATATATATATATATATATAGATATATATATGTATATATATCCTAACACTATATATATATATATATATATATATATATATATATATATATATACATCCCAACACTATAAATGTGTGTGTGTGTGTGTGTGTGTGTGTGTGTGTGTGTGTGTGTGTGTGCGTGTAGTGTTAGGCCGAAAAAAACGCTGCTTCTCTCCTGTCGATGGCAATATGTGGCTCGGTAGTGAGCTGCTGCCAGGCATTGTGAAGCTGCAGGCTCAATCGCCCTGTGAAGCCAGTTCTTTCAGCAGCAGCAGCAATCATCATGTTCATAACAATAGCAATACATTTGCATTGTACCCGCAGAGAACTTACTTAATATTTTCAATGTGCTTTACACATGTAATGCACATCTGTCTGCTTGCAGTCCACAAAGCCACACAGACTAAATATGTGTTCCCCAGGAAAGTTTCCTATAGCGCACTCAAAGCCTATGCTATGAACAGAGCATGAGCGCATGGTTACTGGTAACATGCATGCACAGTGCCAACATGCATAATATCGTTAGTGGCTACATGCACTTGAGCACTCATAAGCACACAAAGAAGAAATTACACAGACCTAGCAAATGCTATGAGGAACACCTCCGTTTGCAGCTTCTTTTGAAATGTCGTCAAGTCAGGGGATGCCATGTTTTTCTTAGAATGAATCGAATTTTGTATGCATTATATATATTTTTCCACACACTTAATTGATGATTGTGTACATGAATGCGTGGAAGAATGCTTTTTGCCTGGGTTATCATGGCTGCATGTTTCACTCCGGTACTGGTCCGGAAGGCCACTCCAAATGACCACTCGCTGCCATACCAGCTTTCTGAACTACATTGGTGCATTTGCACATGTCATCTACCACCGCGGTGTCAATTACTGACCAATGACTGTGCTCCTGGTTAGGGACTGTTTATATGGCGGAAGATTTGCTCGTGCTTGCTTGTGTTCTACTTATTTGGGGCTAGGAGCTCAGCACGAGTTCCTCAAGAATAATAGTAATAATAATAATAATACTTTTGTCATAGTGCTCTCAGAGAACTCAATCTCTTTCTAGGCACTTTACATTTGCTGCAAAGGAAGCACGATCGAATGGTTAGTGGTAGCATGCTCAATGACAACAGGCATAACGTGGTTTGGGGTGACATGCACAGGGTTAGCATGCAAATGTGGGTAGTCGGCAGCGTGCACGGTGTCAGCAAGAGTAAGTATGCAAAGGAAGAATCACGTGGACCCACTAAATGCTGTGATAAATAGATGCATTTTTAACTTCTTTTTAAATGTGGTCAAGTCAGGGGGATATCGTGACAACAGTGAGAAGTGTGGCCCGAACTAAAGGCATGGTCCCCAAAGGATTTGGGGTTCGTACGAGGTATATGTAAACGATTAGATTCCAAAAAGCGGGTGGTACGATGCTTAGCCTGGCGGGAGAGTCGAGTGCCAGGCAATTGTTATGCAGCACCGGTGAAGCACCCTCGAACAACATCATGCAGAGCTGGCATCTCAGTGAGGCTGAGTGTCTTGTCTTGTCTCACACTGTTGGGTTGGGTCCCCCGGGGGCCCTTTGGCCGTAATCTCGGTGCTGCCGCCACTGCTGCTGCTCTGGGTGGCGTAGATCGAGTGGGCATTCTTCAGTGCGAACCTCAGTCGTACTCTTGTGCCAACAAGTTGATGGATCACGTGTTCGTTTGGGCCGCTGGTCATCTGCAGCATCTTATGGAGTGTGGCTGCTGCAGAGATGAGAGTGCAGCAGCAATCGCTGCTACTGCTGCTGAGGCGGCTGACAACAGCAATCCCAGTCGACTGAAGTGTCTACCTGCTGGCCAATGGCTCACGCCATCGCCGCTGATTCTACATCATGATTACGTATCGTTTCTCGATCTAGCCAAGGAGATGAGTGTTTGCTTGAATCAAGATCGCAAACTGGAAGGTCTACGAGTGTGTCGGCCCTTACTTTATCTGCTTTCTCTTTGTCTGCTGCCGTCTCATCGTGTCTTTAGTCGGTAAGTGATACTAGTCTGGTAAGTGAATTTGGTGTCGATCGAGTCAAACAGTCGACTGATTCACTTTTGATTGGTGGGCACATCCGGCAGAGCTCAGAGCCGTAAATTTACCTCGGTGGTTCAGATAATTCTTCAGACTGTTCTTCTGGTCGGCGCTTAGGAGCTCGAGGTTTCCAATGGATCAGCTCACAGTTTGGGATGCAGCCAACTTCGATTCGGAACTTTCAAATTCTATAAGCTGACTCTGCTGCAGCTGCAGCAGCATAGTCAGATTAATTCGTAGCAATTGCACAGATGCAGCCGGATCGATGCGTTTAATATCCGAGCCATTGCATACTTCTGCCTGTGGCCTTCTTTTAAGATGTACACACGTAAGCTATGCAATAAGAACGATTAGTCAGACCAGATGGAGACATGCAACCTGTACTCTATTCTGCACCTGTCTTGTCATTTCTTTGATGAAAAGTTCTATCCTGTTAGGGCATGCTGCCCTATGTCTCTCAGCATACACGGCGAATTACTATGTGTCCTTCGAAGCACTGCCAAATGCCTGCAGTAGCGGTTCTTGCCGGATTTGAATCTTCTGCCCTCCGATCTGGATCCAGGATGCATTACACAATCTGCTTGGCAAGCCTTTTACAACAGAGGCCAATGCATTAGGCATTGTCGATCCCCCTGATCTGAGATGGGCCGGCAGTGTAGCTGGTGACTCGTCGGGGTGCAGCAGATGACACGTTGGGTGCAGCAGGTGGCACATCGGAGCCGGTAGCTCGGCGGCAGGTTGCTGCAGATTTCGGCGTCAACATTCGCGGATGATCCGGACTAAGGCAAGGCCTCCTGCAGCAAGCGGAGGTTCAGCTAAGGCCGGCTGATTTAGCTGCTGCACCATTTACATAGCGCCGGAACATCCGTGGCAGCTATCACTCTCCCTGTTTGCAGTGTGCAACGCAGGGCTTACCCTGCGACAGGACTCGAACCGGGGGCCCGGAATATGAAATGCTTGTGAAACTAGATTGAAGTGCATAAGATTGCTTTAAAGGGTTTCGTGCGGCGATTGATTGCCTGATTTGAAGGAAAGTGTGCCTAGACTGTGAATTTAGATTGAAGTGCATAAGATTGCCTTTTGGATTTGAAGGAACTTGCCATTGCAGAGCCTTGGCAGTCGCTTGGAAGGAAAGTGTGCTGCCGTTTCTTAAGCTGTGAATTCGACTGCAGCCATCTGATTGCCCGTACTCGAGAGCAGTGTAAAGTGCTACGATAACTTGGCGATATCACCCGGTACCACCCTATACCACCCATACTTTCTTGAGAGGCTGCCTTTCGGTTCTGCCCCCTTAGATAAGCCGACGGCCAGACTGTAGGCGGTGTGTGCTTGACTCTCTCTTGAAAAGTGTGATCGAGCCCACCTACCCACTCCCTACCCCAGTGAGAACCAAGCCTGCTTCAATCGCCACGGTTCTTCCAGCGTTGCCAGCTCTCTGTTGTTTTAGTCGATCTAGTGCCTGCACTCGTCTGAGCGCTACTTGCCGGCCATCGATTACTGCTTTTGACCGGGTGGTGATGGCTTCCCTTGAGCCGCTCTCCTCACAGCTGTCAGCCTAAGTCTTCCAGCTGCCTAATGTGGCTTGACGAAGCAGCAGCAGCAGCAGCCGGCTTCCTGTTTGGACAGCGGCGATCGCTGTGTGCCGCCCCCCTCCGAAGCAGCCAGCCGAGCCGGCTGCTGGCCAGACTGGCAGGAGCCAGCTGATCTCGTTCGTTCACCCGTTCGGCGATTCATCGACCGGCCGGTGACTCTTTTCTATTAATAGAATCGAGCCGGCGAATGCCGGCCGGCTCGATTTCTCTCCTTGAGGCATTCCTCAGGCCAGCCATGCTGCACCCCAGAAACTGCCACCAAGTGGCTGGCGATGCACGAGAAAGGAACCCGTCGCAAAACAAACGATCAACTCGTCGTAATATAGGCCGATGCGAAGAGAAGAATGCTCGATCCATCGATCGCTGTGGCCCCTTCGCTGGCCAGTGCTGCAGCTTTCGCGACTTGGCCAGCAGATCTTACCCGGGCTGATCGCTACCGGCAGCCGGAGTGTGGAAACCGAGCCTTCTCGGAAAAACGCCTTCGCGAGACATTTACCGGGAGACGACAGTGTGGCAGCCTTCCGGGCTGAGTTCGCCCGTGCGACGAAGGGCATTCGATGCAAAACAGTATTCCGAAAGCGAAAGGGCGGCTGCTGAATGTATCGCGAATTAGCCGATACAAGATCTCGGCTAGGAGCCCGACGGGAGGCGCGAATAACCGACACGAATCGGACCGAGGGATTTGCATTGGTCGCTGGCTGGAAGTCGTCGGATGCCGTGCTGCTCTTCACTAAACCGGCCGACTGAGGAAAGAAGCAAGCAATCAATGGCGTCTCGTTTCTGCTTCCCTTTTATTATATGCTCTGCCCGTGAGCGGTGCGTTTGGAGCCCTGAGCAAAAGGCCCCAGTGACAAGCAAAGGCTGGCAGACGCTACAGGCAGCTTTTTGGTTTTTCTTTTCGCTAAATACATAAACCACACGACGTCTCATGCCGGCGACAGGCAGCATTCGAAGGATCTCCGCCCAAGTGGTCGACCCAAAGCTGCAAAGGCTCCGTCGTTAGGCCTCCTGAAATGATCACGTATCTTGAATGCACTAACGGCTTACCCGGTGACGAATAGGTTGTACTGCCTATACAGCTGCCAGTGTTACCGCTGTCCCGACCAGTTTCGCAAGCAGCCGCCCTGTCGATGAACGTCGCGACATCTCCTTACTAGAGGACGCCACGCCTTAGCAACGCTTGAAAGGATGCTAAAAAAAGCCACCCCTTCTCACAGCCTCTGCTCCCTGTCAGCATCAATTGTGCTTTGTAGTCTTGAGTCCCGAATCATGCAAGCATTCATAATCACAGTGACATTCTTCCTCCCTCTAGCCCATGCGCTGTCCCCTGAAAGTGATTTAGTTCTTTGGGGCACTGTGGCAATGCTTTAGCATTATTACTACTATTAATTATGAACTATCATTTCAGGGCGTTTCTAGTTTGATGGAGCTCGTGTGCTTGACTGCCTGCTCTGCCTCCTCCCTTTGTTCTCAGTTTGTCCTGCTGCCTTGTGAGTGTGCTCTCTGACCCACGGTCCTCGGTGGTCTGGGTAGACGTGGCGCTTTCTGGACGAGTGCATGCGCATGCGTTTGCTTGCATCCATGTTCATGTATGTGCTTGCGCGTGTTTCGTGTATGCATGTGTGCGTTTGTGCGCGCGTGTGTGTGTTGCGTGTGCGCAGGTGTGTCTGTGCGTGCATGTGTGTGCGCAGGTGTGACTCTGTGTGTGTGCTGCATTTGTGCATGTGTGTGTGTGCTTGTGTGTGTGCTTGTGTACGTGTGTGCGTGCACAAGCTTGCGTTCGTGCTTCAGCTGGCCTACAAGAGGCTTGTTACACTTGCTGCTGATACAGACTTCACGCATAGGCTTAGGCCACCAGCGAAAATAAAAGTGTCTGCACTGGCTAGAAAAATAAGGATGCAAAGCTAGCAGCAGTCGAGTGGCTCCTGTGGGGGCCTAGCTGGCAGCTGCCACCACTGCTGGCTTCGTCTCTTCAGCTGCAGCGCCCATGTGTGCTGACATCCAGGCCTGGATAGATACACTTTCAGACGTTCGTATTACTCAGGGTGCGTCGTGCCAACGCGACACCGATCCATTTTTCGACCCGAGGGCTTCCCAGGTGCTGTAGCGGCAGCTCTGGAAGCAGTGTTCGGGCTGGGCTTCCGTGACCTCTGACCTGTACTGTTTTCCAGGGTGCTAATTCGAGGGGCTCTATTTCGGGGGGGGGGGGGAGGCACAATTTAAGGGCATTATTTTGAGGGCATTATTTCGAGGGCACTATAGTGGGTCAGGTGCTCGCCTCAGTTGGATTGTGATCTCGAAGTGATGAATGGTTGGAAAGGAGCCAATGAGCATTGGTTGGGCGCATCGAGCTCGGGCCAATGACAATCAGCACACCCCCTCTGCTGAACTAGCTGGGACCTAGTGATAGGTCCCTCTACCACTGACGTGAAGGTTTTGCTAAACCGCATAGCCAGAGCATTTGTTACATCCGATCTCGGCTTCTGGAACTCACTTATTTCGCAGGTCATTTGGCTTGCAAAATAAGACGCTCACAGTTGGTGCACAGTTCTGCAGCCAGGGTTGTACCTTCATGGTGTCGTAGTAGTCGGAGTTGCCGTATTGTTTTTTTCCCGGCGACCCATTGTCTGCCTTCCCTACACCAAATATGTCCCTGGTGATACATGCCGTTCTCGGTTCTGGCCCAGTCCGATCGAGTGAGCACCACGAAACCTTTCACAAGATGGCTACCCACCCTTGAAATAGTCATCACATGTCAAAGGCATTCACGTGCCACTTCTGTTTGCTCGCATGTGTCCTCTGCTGTTACCCGACCGGATGAGCTACACAGTGGAACAGTTTTGTCATTTTAATTAGGGCTTCTTAGCAGCTTGAGTTGAGCAACTGAGCCTGTACTGCAGCCATTCCTATGACAAATTGGCGTTTGAAGCTACCGGAAGCTTTTTGTGTGCACGTGGCTGTATGTATCCGGCTGTCCATCAATCGAAGTTTGTCTCTCACTGTTCGATCTCCATTCTCTTGCTCCAGCCTACCTAGCAGAACTGCTTCCTTCCAATCAGGCTAGGCGTTGTATCACCAGCTGTACTGACTAAATCAATTAGTTGTACTCGAATCAACGTCAAGACCTATGAAGACCGTCGTGCCTTAAGTTTGCATGCACCCGAAGTCTGGAACTCAATCTCAACAAATGTCACGACTTCCTCTGACTTGACGACATTTTAACAGAAGCTAAAAATGCACAGGGTATAGAAACGAATTTGCTGGATCCGTGATAATTGTCATTTGCTTGCTTACATATGGTGCCGCTGTGCATGTTATCACTTACCAAACTGACTTGCTTTTTTTACAGCTTTCGAAAAGTACCTAGACAAAGATTTGGTTTTCTGAGGGCTCTATACTAACGTCTTCTTCTTATTATTATTACTGGCGTCAGTTATCCGTCATGCTCTCGTCCGAAGCATTAGCCGGCATCTGCCTCCTCGTACCGGCGGCACTTTTAGGTGCACTTTCTCACTTGAACATTTTTTGGAAGCTTCCAGGCCGCGTCATGCTTGCATGACCAGCAGCCATTTGGCTGCTTACCCTGTATCAGGCTGCAGCACGTGCTTCTTGCCTCATACTTGACCGCGTGTCGACAACTCTTCTTACAGAGATGCCGGGACTCATGCTGCTGAGAGAGAAGGCTGCCGCCGATCTGCCTCTGAAGGGTGCGAGGATCGTCTGCTGCACGCACATCACGGCGCAGACGGCCGTGCTCATGGAGACCCTGAAGTCGCTGGGCGCCAGCCTCAGGATCGCCGCGTGCAACATTTACTCGACTCAGGTGACGCATTGACTTCAGCTTCTGCAGAGAGCACTGCTGCAGAGACGTCGCTAGGCACCAAAGTTCAGCCCCGTGGGGGAGGGAGGGGCGGCTCGGTTCTACTCCGAGTTCTGCACCGACTTTGTTCATTTAAATGGCGTTACACGTCATCATTTTCTTATATCTTGCTTTATCTTTATTAATTTTAAAGCAGCTCAGACTGGCTTGCATAACGTGCTGAGTTTCATTGGTCGATCACGATGCCATTTAGCAGCTATGAAATCGTAATGGCTTTCAGCCGTAATGGCTCACTAGATAAGGCGGTTGCTTTTTACGACCTCGGCCCCGAGGTCGTGGGTTCGAATCCTGTGGTGGGCGATCCTTTATCGCCACTGCAAGCAGTGGTGATAGCTGTAAATGCTCTTCTGTCGCTATACAAAAAGAGGCTGTTAAATCAGCTAGTATTTATTTATTTATTTTCACGGAGAGCACTAGTTGCACTCGTGCTTAAGCCATCAGAAAATATTGAATTTCTTGGCCTCTGTCACGATCATGCTTCCTTTGCAGCAAATACAAAATGCCTACAAAGAGATTGAGTTCTCTGAGGGTATTACAAAATGTATCATTATAATAATAATTGTTATTACGGTGTGTTCGCAAGTTCGGTGCCTTTCTTTTGGCCAAGAAAATCAACAGCCTACTGCTTAGCAGTCAAACACACTCGTGAGAAACGTTTCTAGATGATCTTTCTTTCCACGCTCGATTAACGCTTCCTGTGTGAGCACACGTGCTAGAAGATTATACCGAGGAGCCAATGGTAGGGGTAATAAATAGGTGGCATTTCTCTGTATGCAAATGAATTGTATTTCTCTGTGCCGCATGCCTGTAAATTTTACATTTGGCTGGGCCAATAGCCTGTCTTATTGCCTTACTAAATAGAATATTTTTTTTATAGAACCCAGATATAACTAAATCTCTTTCTAGGCATGTTGAATATGCTGGAACGGAAGTACTAATTTAGCCCACACCGGCTGCCTGTCTCGTGAGTTACTACGGGGGGGGGGGGGGAGGGAGGGTGGGAGGACGCCTAGCCCCGACCTCTACATTTACATGCAGGTATTGAAAATTTATTTG